>CALSBZ010046897.1:555869-570473 GCA_943591055.1 Gobionotothen gibberifrons | reverse complement strand
ATTTTTATCCTTAATTATCCATCCAACACTGACAAGGTGGTCCTTGCGAAGAATCTCATCACTATATTCCCTCAGCTGAAAGTCATTTACAACAATAGTTTGCTGAAGATTAAGTTTGTTTTAACCAAGGTATAAGGTTTCTTTAGGTGTGATTATTTTTTTAAATTATCGGTTCTGTCAACATTTGATGAATTAGAAAAATATTAATGTTTTTAAATGTTAACAATTATTTTCTTAATGACATATTGTGCTAATGAAATCCTTGTAAATACATGTCCAATGAATGTATTCTTGCATTTGATTTTTGAATAAAAACCATATCCACCACCTGGTACTTCCAGTAATCGTCATTGACACACAATGTGCAGATATAACACAATCAAATGTTAATTCTGGTTAAAGAAATATAACACAAAATGTGCAGAAAAACAAATGAGTGTGTTCATCTTGGTTACACATTTATATGTGTAAAATGTGCACATTGTGTGTTAGGGGCATGTAACACATTTTGTGTGTAAAAATGATATACACATAAATAAACACAACACGTGTTGTCCCTGAGCACACTCTGTAGGTGTGTTGAAATTCAACACATGTTGTGTCATTTTTGACACATCCCTTCTAAGAGTGTACACAGGCCCGGTTCCAGAACAAAATGACTCAGGGTGCATCTGAGATTAGAGAGGGTGCAGTGGCAAAGTGCTATTTTTACAAGTGGGGAGTGGACCTAACACCCTCTAGGGGGGTCCTCACCTCCTCTAGGAGGGTCCTCACCTCCTCCGGGAAGATATTTTTTATAATATTGAAGTTAAAAGCATCAATGTGGTGCACTTTGAGAGCAACATGAAGAGATCTATGGATCTATGTGCTCTTTGCTTGATTCATGCCTTCCCAGTCCCTTATCACGTAGCCTATAAGAGCATGGTGCCAGTTGTTGTAGCCAGTTGTGGTGAAGGCATCTGACTTACTTGAACCGAAATGTCTACATGCATAGCAGAAGATGGCATCTTTTTTACATGAATAAAATGTGCACATTGTGTGTTAGGGGCATGTAACACATTTTGTGTGTAAAAATGATATACACATAAATAAACACAACATGTGTTGTCCCTGAGCACACTGTAGGTGTGTTGAAATTCAACACATGTTGTGTCATTTTTGACACATCCCTTCTAAGAGTGTACAGCAGACAGTAGCTAGCAATTTTCGACAGATACAGCCCACTCAAAAATACATTGTTTTATATAAAATTAATTGATATATATATATTAGCTGTACACTTTACGAATATAATAGTTTTTTATGGACCATTCAATCTCGTCCAACTGATTTTGCTGCGGTCAGGCTCTTGGTAGTTCAGGCATTTATCAAACCTGGCAACCTCTGGCTTCCTGGCCGCTGTCAATCAAAGTCCAGTGGCTCCGCCCCAAAGTGTCAGAAACTTTTCACGCGCGAGCAGACAGACTCTGCGAGCGAGTGAGGCTGACACTCCCGCGAGCGAGCAAGAGGGCTGTCTCTCTCGCGAGTGAGCGCATAGCAGCTCGCGGGGGTTTAATCTGCGCGCGAGGGTCATTTTATGCGCGTGTAAAAGCACATTTTCCGCTCGTGAGTAGCTTGTTTTACGCGCAAGAATATTGACCCAAATCTGACTCCATAGTCCTCCTTGTACTCGGAGTCGGGCTAACGTCCACGCTAGCTGCTATATGTTTAGCATTGAGGTGATACTTGAGGCTTGATGTGCTGCGGTGATATGCAAATTCCTTTTTGCATAATTTGCACACCACCGTGCTCTTATCGACGCTTCCATCCGTCCGTTTTTTAAAACAACATTTCCCATCCACGGGGCCAACCAAAGCAGTCTCATCAGCTTCTTCGTTCATGTTTGAATTGTTCACTGTGGTTAGTTGTTGTCTGAAGTCATGAACGTTAGTTGGTGCTCCAGTATAATCGGTACACCTGAAACTCATCCAGTGAGAAACGTTCCGCGGTGCAAAAATAAGTGCGATTAAAATGCGTTAATTTTTGTGTAATTAATTAATATTAATTAACGCGTTAAAGTCCCGGCCCTAATAAAAACACATAATTGTTGAAAGGAAAACAAATAATTTAATAGGCTACAAAAAATCTCCCTTTCTAGTGTTTTTTGTGAAACACATCACCACCCCCTTGCTTTCTGTAGTCTAATTCTTTTTCCGATATGCAATACGCAACCCGGACCGGAATGGCCACAAAGAGATAACGCAATATATCCCGGCCACAATTATCTAATGTGTGGCTCGGGCCACACATTAGATAATTTGTGGCCATTCCGGTCCGAGTGGCGAAGTCCCTCCCCTTCCGGTGGACCTTATTTCGGAAAAAATTATGTATTGAAGTCAATGGAGAGAGAAAGATTATCTTTCGATCCCGTTTGAATTGTGTCACGAATTACACATATGATGTTTGTCAATTTAAAAGATAATTTTGCCAGTAAAAAAAAATAAAATGTGTCGTAAAACTGTGAAGTAACACATTTGTTTGTGTGAAACGCTCAATGAACTACCTCTCCCGTCTCGCACCACACACCAAGGCCGTTTCTCAATCGCGAGGATTTTGGCTTCCAAGCCAATATTTCAAGGATGCTACGTCATTGAGTGCCGCCGAAGGACTGTTCCAATCTCCAGCATACTTGGAATTCCACCGAGGCCGCGTCCTTGGTTTGGGGGAAATTTCGAGGCTGCACATGGGTAGACTTCACGTCCTTAAAATCCCCACAATGCTTTGCGCACGGACCAATTTCAAAAACCCTTGCGGAGAATGGCTGAACCGACGCAGCACACATTTAAATGTAAGTATGTAGTGGCGTAGAACATGTGTTGGTAAATATGTTACTTTGTTACATTTGTTTGTTATCACCAAAAATGTGTTCCGTGAAAGTAAAGCAAGTTCATAATTAGATAGACATCGTGAGGTATTTATTTTCGGTACAGTTTATGTTGAAACCGTTAGAGAGAGTGGCACACTTGTTAGCCTGTTCCATTCTTCTTCGTTTTCCGAAGCCGTGGCTTGGAAGCTCCTTGCTTCGTTTCTGAAGGAAGTGACTTGGAAGTACGCGACTACCAAGCCAGCATCCTCGCGATTGAGAAACGGCCCAAGATGGCCGTCACGTTGGCACATTTCACTTCTTTCTTTCAGAATGAGGAGAAAAGTATTAAAAGAGGTGAAAATCACTCCAAGTCTGGGCATGTTGAGAGCTGTACATACACAAAAGGGGAGTTAGTCAGTTCCGTAAGAGCCAGCATGCGGGACCGGGATTCTGGGATAGTCTTTCTAGTTGCGTATTTTTCATAGTCTTATATTTCAACAGTTTTACGACAAACTGTGACTTTTTTGACATGGAAATTAATATTTAAATTGACAAACATATGTGTAATTCGTGGCACAATTCAAACGGGATCGAAAGATAATCTTTCTCTCTCCATTGACTTCAATGCATAATTTTTCAGAAATAAGGTCCCATGGGGCGGAAGTAGATGGGCGTGACTTCGCCACTCATGCATGCGCATTACACCACCAACACCAATTTGACTTTTGGAACTGCTCTGCATTTGATTTGCTTATCTTCTTTTTCGAAGGACACAGCCTATAAACGTCCACCTTTATGACATTTGATATGACAGTGCAACTATAAACTACTATAAACTATAAAGACATACCTTCACACTGATCATATAGGCTATTAGTGTTTCCCTGTGTTTTCCTTTGACTTTGTGCACTTTCAGAGCAAATTCTAGATCTCTGTAGAACTCTGTGCTCTTGTAAAAAATGCTGTGCTTTTTACTACTGAACAAATTATCAAAATTATTCACCAAATAAGTGTTTTATTACACATTGATGTTGTAATCGCGTTTTGGCTTTAGAAGTAGAAGAGGGAAAATCACTGATTTACACGGGAACGTTTGCGTTTACGCACCGTATGCTTTTTCAAAAAAGTCTTCCGTTCACACGCATTCGATTCATTTAACGTGTCCGTTCACACGAGACCGCTGGAAATGCTGGAAACGCTGTAGTACATATGCCAGACCTGTAAGTTAGTAACTATGCAGATACAACCCGTTTCGTCCTCGTGTAAACGGGGTCTAAATGAGCATTTTTCCAGGGTATGCAACAAATGCAGCAGATATTTCAGCTGGGGTCAGGGTCAGGTTTAGAACTAGGAAGAGGATTAGACATGCAATGTTGGATGGATAAGGTCAAGGTTGGCAGGATTTTAGACTGTTGGCGGCTCAGGAATACTAAATAAAGCCACAGGTGTTAAAATTATCTGGTGCTCCCAGTAAAAATGATGACACCTCTGCTCCCCCCAGCCACTACATTTTGCATACTTCTGCAGGTCTATGGTCATACAGTGTACCCTTGTCAAGGCAATAATTCACCAACCCTGTAATTTTCACACAGTGAAGGCATCTTAAAGATGCAGCTTTGTTTCTATGCATCATTGCATTGTGGGTGCCTGATGTTAAGCTTGAGGCTAACGTGTCATGACAGTTGGGTTATGTGTCTGGTCAAGTTAGTATTGTGTCCCATTAACACAATTTACTAGGCAGTAGTTTGTAAACGTCTGTAATGTATTGCTCTGTTACTTGTTTAAACCTGAGAAAAGAGCATCAGTTTTAAGACCTGAAGGCATTGATATGACTTAACATTGAGCTACCAACTGCACATTAAACTCTTGAGACAATATATTGTATAATAGTAAATAATGTGTGTATCTAAATGAATTGTTAAAATGTGCCAATTTGGACCCTTAGGACTTCTACTTATATCAGAGATTTTTATTTCTCTCAATGCTAAAGTATCATGGTTGAAATTGCCATTTCCTGCAATGCATAGCCCTCAACAATCCACAATAAATCTCAGAAACTATCACGATTAGTTTATTGCACCATATATTAGTGCTTTTCCCAGTGTTTTCCTTTGACTTTGTGCACTTTTTTTTGTTGTGCTTTTTTCACGACTTAATAATAAAGACATTCAAATGATATGTTATTGAGGACAAGGCAATACAGTCACCACCCAATAATCCAGAGTTGAATCCCTCGCGTGGACTGAGCGGATCTACCATAGAGTGCCACAGTGGCGCGTCCTAAAACCTGGAAGTAAGTTAGCATTTTACCACTTCCGGTTCCTTCGACAAAAACCAATGCAATTTCTCCATAGGATTTTGGAAAATAGCTCGAAAATAAGGTCTGTGGTTGACACAAATTGAAGAGACAGATCACGTTTTGTTCAGCTAGATAATATCCACTTGTCTACCCTACTTTTATAATTTATAACTCTTCAATTTGTTTCAACCACAGACCTTATTTCGATCTATTTTCCAAAATCCTATGGAGAAATTGCATTGGTTTTTGTCGAAGGAACCGGAAGCAGTTTACTTCCGGGTTTTAGGACGCGTCACTGTGGCACTCTATTGGAGAGTAGTCAGATTTATGCACACATAAACACACGTTTGATTCCCTGAGTTTAGCATCCCCCCCCCCCTTTAACAAAAAAACAACAACCTTGACATATTCAGACCCATGCTAGCTAGCCTACTATAACTACTCTGCCTCCATCCTCTCTGCTGTACCCAACATGCCTTGTGATTCATTCAGATAATTTGCCCCTTCTTTAGCCTTCGGTTGCAGATTGGTGCTTTCTAGTTTTCTTGTTTTTCTAAATTGAGCACTTCAGCTCAGCCTGACACACTGCCTGCATAAAGCCTTTTTCAAAAGGTTGTAATTTATTGTTATTTTCCAACAGCTATAGCTTTCTCCAATTCTTTGTGAGATGTCCACACATGATGTAATTAGAACCTACGCACGGTTTGATTTCTTCCGGCTGTGAACCCAACCGTTGGATTTAGTCATTTCTTGATCCCTACACATTGGCTGCCTGCCACAAAGACTTAATTGAAACTGTGGAGAGCTGGAAAGAGTTTGACAAAAGATAGATGAAGTTGGGGGGTATTAGAAAAAGAAGAGGAGGGGGGTCTTTTAATTTAGCTTACATTTTTTAAGTGAGTTTTCCAAATCATTAACATTAACCAGTGAATATATAGCCTTGCTCCTGTGTGTTTTCTGCTAAAACATGAGAAGCATTCCTGAGCATTGCTGGATTTTACTTGAGATTCAAACTTGTTTTTAAACAGAAGGAACGCGATGGGTGTGTTGCTCTGTAAGTCTCTGAATCATGTGGGGAATGCCTGTGCTCTCCCTGAAAGCTTCTAATATTCTGCTCAACAGGGATAGATTAGACACATATTGGAAACACCTTTAATATGTCACACACTCCAGTAAGACACCACAAACCACAGCCTCCAAAAGATCCCAGAAAGGACAAGCTCTCTGAAGGTGGGAACTTGATACATGTGCCTTTTATCTTGATGGTCTTCATGATATGTCTGCTGCCTGCTGTGAAGTTGCACTGAGCTCAAGAGTTACATCTGAAATGACCTTATAGTTGGTCAGTCGGGGCAAGTCTATATTTTGGAGGGGATAGGGCAGACATATTGTATACATTAGGGGGGTGTTGTTTAACCATATATATTTGCAGATTGCCGAGTTTAATTAGTCATGTGCCACGTTTGAATGGACACCAAGGCCTTGAGTGATTTCCAGTTTGTGGAGTTGTTGCCTCAATGGTCCACTGAAACACTGACATTCAAAGTATACTGAGAACATAAATGAGATTTAGGTTAGGTCAATTCTTAGTTAAAATATTGAATTCCAAATGTAGAATTTCGGGTTACTAATTGCAAGGTTGGGCCTTTCTTGGATCAGGGATTACGATTTGCCAGGAATGCTGAGATTGTACTGTGCAGATGTACAGTAGATATCCGCTGAAAACAAATATAAAGATAATATGACAGTCTCACTATAGTGTAAGAGCGCCTCACTAGGAAGTATCTATAGAAAGGATCTCACACACAGTGATTCATCTGCGTCTTTCCAAATTTCCTCACACCCTTGTCGTGACTGATATTGGCATGGAGGTGTTTTGAAGATGAGTTTGTATGGATGCAAGTGTGGTCACGGCTAAGTACTGAGTACTTTCCCCCCCCCTACACCTAACATTGTAGTTCTGTTGCCAACATCTGAATACATTTTTTTAGCTTTCACTTTAAAGCTTTATAGGATATTTTTGTTCCGTCTGACGCAGTAGTATGGTGAAGATAACCATTCATAACGCAGATTTAATCGGTTGATAACATTTAAGATAGGTGATTTTTTAATTTCACCTCAATATGTTGTAGAAGATCATATATTTAATATGCTGATATAGCCTTTAAAATAAATACTTTTAGTATAAAGCACCACTGTGCAGTACAGTACTGCCTTACAGAGCCATTATGATTGCTGTAGACTGAGTTTGCCATTGTTCCTTTGGAATGTTCAGGCTTGAACTCATCAGTGGGGTGGACTGCCAACTTTTGAATCCATCAGTTCTATCATTTGCTTATTGTGTTATCCTTGCACCTGACTGGTTTTGTCTCTTTGTTTTGTTTCAGTGAACATCAGGGAGCAACAGAAGTACAAGAGCCACAGAAACCAAGATCTGTCTGATGGAATGTTCACGATGCTCAACAATGAAATGAAGACCTAAAGCCAGATAACCCATGTTTGACCCACCGAACACAGACTGAGGAGTTGCAGACACCAGTGTTGTGTGCGTTGCTGGCCCTGTGTGTGTGTGTTTACACACTGTGCTGAGATTAAAGCACTGTGGAGTCAGGAACTTATGTTCAAGAGTATGGTCCAACTGTCCACCTCAGTCTACCTGCTGGGAGGCCTTTTGGGTAAGACACATTTATCTTTGTTTGTCCCGCTGTGTGTGTGTGTGTGTGTGTGTGTGTGTGTGTGTGTGTGTGTGTGTGTGTGTGTGTGTGTGTGTGTGTGTGTGTGTTTGTATGTGTGCAGTGGCCCATGCCACCATAATTGGCACTAAGCTGTTTTTTTGTTTGGTTCCCTGTGTAAACAATTAATGTGTATGTATCGGTGCAATACATCGTTTGCAGAAGCTGATTTCTTTCAAGACTTTAGGTAGTTTTTTCAGTTTTCCAGTTCAAGGGTCTAAAGGGTCTTAAATATAATGTATTTATAGCTAGTACTGTTGGAATCTGGTCAGTGACCCAAACAGACTATTCCTAAATGTGTTTTGGCAGCAGTTGATACCATTGTTGCATAAAGTCAAACACTGGTAGTTTGAGAACTTTGTGGCATAGCCATTTGAAAATGTCCCTATATGCCCTGAAAGCAACATTTTTCTACTGTACAACATGCTTATTTTTAGGTTGACCATCGTATGAGAATAGCAGGTTGCTTTTAAGAGAGGCTGCTTGTTTCGCCGTCATGTAGATATTACATAACAAATCCATGTATTGGTACAAAATACAATTGTGGACATTATCGATTAATCTGCTGATTATTTTTACATGAGTCAATTCATCCTTACGTTAAGTATTAAACATGAAAGACTTGTTGGCATTTCTGAATAAGACACATTACACTTCATTGCAAATTGAGTCAAACTACGTCTATTTTAATATAAGTTGCTATTGTAAAACAGAGAGTCGGCTCAGATATTGGAACCCCACAAGGCTGGGCTCCCCTTACAACAAATCCTCACTCTAAATTATTTCCCATGGGAAGTTCAAAAGGTTTCACTCACAGGGGTCTATCACTGAAGTGTACAATGACTCAACACAAACCTTATGCAACCCTAAAGAAAATCAAGGCACTTATTCAATGTACAAAATATAATAATAATGAAATTATTAGGTATTACATTTTATTTTACACATGTTTCATCACTATTTATCTATCATTACAGGTATGTCTTATGCTGCAGCCACACGAGAACGGTATGTGTGGCTACAGTTCTCTATCATACTGTAGACGGTTCGGCCACACGAGGCCGACATGGAAACGCAGATAACGATAACGAGGGGTTACGTATGGTAACCCTTGTTATATAAGCACAGGCGGAGCCCTCTACTGGACTCTATGGGTACTACCCCTTGATCATATCATGCAAGCATTCATCCACTGAGACTTCTATAAACGTAGCCGTTTATACCTGAATGCGCGTGCATCTCACCGTATAAAAGGAGGCCTCGCCTCCTGACTGTCATCCTACACTTCTCTTCAGCGAGCGGCATAGGACAGACAGTGCCCCGAGTAGAGGGCTCCGCCTGTGCTTATATAACAAGGGTTACCATACGTAACCCCTTGTTATATCTCTCACAGGCTCCGCCCTCTACTGGACTCTATGGGTACAGTGGGTGGAGCCCCAATGTATACACACACGCTGTCGTCCAACAACACCGTTCCATCCCACTGCCCCTGACCGGCTTTCTGGTTAGCAGCCGCTGCACCGCACCCCCTAGATTAAAAAAATCTAACGGAAACTCTGCCGCTCGTCCCTTGGAAGAGGCGGAGAGGTGGGTGTTTTTCATCTGCTGGTGGACTTCCGGAAGAGATTTACAGCAGGAGCACATGCTTGCCTCGGGGAGGGAGACAAAGAGCCAGAGCGTCCACCGCGGAGAATAAACAGAAGGGCAACCATGGCAACCATGCGCGGGAAGTCTTCTTCGCTGCTTTTGGTGTATTTTGTGGCAGAAGTACAGTGCCACCACTTTCGAGCGGTCTCGTGTGAACGGACACGTTTCTGGTGGCTATTGCGTGTGGACGGAAGACCTTTTTGATATAGAATTCGGTTCATTTGCGTTACCGTTCTCGTGTGGCTCCAGTCTTAGGCAGTGCTTGGGTACTCCCTGTAATCAATCAGAGTGAAACCCTGTAATGGAGGGGAAAAAAATGCTACATTAAGATTCTGTCAGCTTTTTGCTTATTATCTGCGTATTTGTCTTTCTGAAACGAGATAAGTTCAATCTCTTTTATGATTCAAAAATTATAAAAGTAGGGTACATGTGGTTAAACATCTGTAGCATAGGGCAATATCTATCTTCATCTGTAAGAATCATTAATAATTGTTTGGCTTTAAAGCATTCTTTCAAACTTATTTAAAGAGAAGCATTGACTAAGGTAACAGGCTTAAAGGTCCCATGTCATGGCCATTTCTACTGATCATAATTCCATTGTTGACGTATACTCCCTACGTAGCGATACCCAGGAAGTAAACAATGGAAAATGAGAAATCTCCAACGAGGCGTTTTGGGGAGGTATTTTCTGTGTTAGAGTTTTACTCGCTACAGGGTGTACTTTGAGGGTTTGTGACTCTGCAGACCGTTTACATGCATTAAAAACCTTCATAACACACAAGGGGACGGGTAATAACCAGAAAAGCATGACATGGGACCTTTAACTTACAATTGCCAAAAATATTTAGGTTATGATTGATGTTCAGTCCTTCTAAAGCAGGGGTGTCAAACTCAAGGCCCGCGGGCCAAATCCGGCCCGTAAGAGCTTGCAAAGAATATGAAAAGTTGGTTACATGCTGCTTTACAGAAGCACGTTGTCCATAAACTACATGTCCCACAATGCATCTCATTCATTGATTATTTGCCCTAGACTTCTGCTTTCAGACGTAGATAATTATGAAGTTATTACCCTATCCGATAATAATCCAATGCAGAGGCAATAATGTAATATATTTCATGATTTATATATATTATATATTCATATATGTATATATATATATAGTCTTAACCGGTCCTTTGAGTGCAACCTTAATGCTAATGTGGCCCACGATGAAATTGAGTTTGACACCTCTGAACAAAGGATATTCCCCGTCAGCCAAGTGTTTTTAGCTGCTATATCTCACATTTTTCCTAAAACTGTAATATACAGTATGAACCATACTGTAGTGTGGCAAGGTGTGTGCCAAATTAAATTGAGAAGAACGTATATTTAGATGTGTTTCATGCTAAATACATGTCACATTTTAATTACGCAGGCATTTATTTTAAACTTTGGGCAGGTAAATGCCACAAAACATTTTCTGTTACATTTTTCTAAATCCGGCTATACTCAACATTTATCAGTAATATATATCTTTGAATTCCCCAGAATCTTATTACCATAGCATTACAGCCAGTAGAAAAAAGAAGCAGTGTACTTTACAGATGATTGATTTCAAATGTCCAGACAGCAGCCAGTTTACTACAAACACTGTTGGACATCTGTTATATATTTGTTTAAGATGTTCTGTGGTAATGCCAGAACACAGGGTACAAAGAAAATATTTTTCAGTAAAACTGTCGCTGCATATATAGACCTTCAAGATGACATGCAACTGACAGCTCTCTGATCATGTACTGCTACACTTACTTAGACTAACATCTGAACAATAACAGAATAAGCTGTTCAGATACTATGCTCTTGGTAAAGCATTTACTGTTTTTTAATGGAGACAATGAAGACGGATGGGTTGCAGCAAATAACTGACAGCTCTTCATGATACGTTTGTAGATAATGTTCAGTAGATATTCAGTATACATCATTACATATGGCAGTAATTGTAAATGTAATGGTATACACAGGAAATTACAGTTACAGTTATTATATCTCTTAGCCAAAAATAAACCAAAACAGTTTAAGCTGAAGCTGAAGCTGCTGTGAGAGGTGGGGTCCATAAACTGGAGAGCAATAGTCTATTAGCATTTAATAAGCAAACAGAGTCAATAATTAAGGTTTTCTTTTTCTATTTATGTGAACAGAAATATAGTATTTAGTGTGATATAATAACTGGACTTGCGTGTTTTCCTGGCCTTTTGTAAATGCATATATAATTAGCTGTGCCGTAGCCCTGAACTGGAAAAATGTCATTTATGTCAGAAAAGGTTGTTGTGGACCTTAGATCCATAGATTCAAGTTCCTTTTTTTTTGACATTTATTCACAAGTATTTCTGTATATTTGAAAGTGATAGTCCTCAACTGAACAGTGGACTCTAGAGATGTCCCGATTCGATCACGTGATTTTCAAAAGATCGTAATCGGGAGAAAAAAATTATATTTTATATATATATATATATTTATAATTTTATTTAATGTTACAAAACAAAAATTACCATGTTCACGTCTTAAAGTCATACTGAGGCCTTAGTTTTGGTTTAAAATTACACAACATCATGTATGTGTTGCTTCTTTGGGGCTTGTTTTCATAGACCTGGTTGCTTATTTCTCTCAAATCTGGCAACAGAGTGGGCAGGGCGCAGTGTCTAATTGTAGCAGTAAGCTAACGAGCACTGATAAGCTTTATTTTTGTTTTGATCCAATGCTGCACAACTGAACTGATCCAATGCTGCTGTGAAAAAAAGAAGCTATATCCATGTTGGATAGAATGGGTAGTTGGGTACTGTCATTTAAATAAAAAAATAACCTTAAGGGACAAATTGAATGCTTTTTTTTCCTCTTAATGCATTGCATAGAGATCGGATCGGGTTAAATCGGTATCGGCAGATTGTCAAAATCAAATGATCGGAATCGGATCGGGAGCAAAAAAAGGTGATTGGGACATCCCTAGTGGACTCAGCCTTGATATATGGTGCGAGCGCTAAGGCTGCCATAATAAGAATGAAAGAAGGCTAAACTTCTATGTTTAGTGTTGGAGTGCTAAAAGACACACGACTGCAATAGTGTGGCACTGTACGCAAGACATTTTTTGAGTGAATGTTTTTCCCATTTGGACTGGTTTCTTTGGGTTTTTCTACATTTTAAAATCAAAGAATAATTGGGCCAGGGCACAAAAAAGCAATACTCTTATAATAATGGCACACCAGCCTATGAAATATGTTTTGGTTTATTTGTGAAAATGGTTGTTATGTGGATTTTGGTAAATGTGAAAAAATGATGGTTCATCTACAGAATGTTTTCCCAAATAAGGCATAACATATAAAACATGCGGAGACAGCGGCCATTATAAAATCAGTTGGCATGGCAGCCTATTAGATTTTAAACACTAAAACCCTTTGATTATCACATTATTGAAAACCTGGATAGACTGACTGACTCAGTCAATGTTTGGCACCCATACCAGGCTAAATAGTTTCAGCGTTTTTTCTGTTGTGATTTATGTAACATAAAGAATACGCTATGGAGACCACCCTCTGAAAATATACAGATGGATCGTCATTTACAGAAATGAGAGCTCAACAATTATTTTTAGCAACGGATGCATAATTGCAATTGGTCCCCAATAGATTATTGGTCCCTAATTGATTATTTATTCCTTTTCTGAGGACCAAGATGGCCCTGACAGTTGCCCTCTGCATTGTCTCAGAAAGATCATGGCATAAGAGCTGCAAAAAATTCCAACCAGGCTTGTGGGCTAGCATAGCTATTTAGAGGATTATGTAAGCAAGGCTTGGTTAGGCCTCTGTTTGTGAGATCTTTGTATGTTTTGCAGCGTATTGTGTCGTTTTTTTTTAAACCACCGACAGTGACTCCTGTCATCCATTCTCCTAACCTGGGCCTTACGCTTTGTGTCTTGAGAGGAAAGCAATCAACTTGTACTCCCTTGGGTGCTTACAGTGGCTACACCCCATCAAACAAGCCATTTACTCCTGTACTTATACACAGGATAATTTGTTGTACATCTGCTCTCTATAATTGAGGTCGAGGTCAAACTAAAATATCTCAGCAACCACTGGATGTATTGCCATAAACATTTGTTAAAGTGGACCTATCATGCTATATTTGAATAATATATTGTAGGGCCATACCTATTTAAAACATGTCTGCAAAGTATTTTTTTCAAAATACCAAACAGATCATGCATTTTAGCCATGCCTCATTTCACTCCATTTGCTCTTTTTCAGCCCTGTTTTTGCAAGGGCTGAATCTGTGAGAAGTCTTCTTCGCTGCTTTTGTGGCAGACTACAGCGCCACCTACAGGCCTGGCATATGTACTACATTGTCGCCAGCGCTTTCGAACGGAGAGTTGCCCATATAGGCGGAGCTCCTCGTTTCTGACGTCAGAGATATTTCAAATCTGTATCAGTCTGTATCAGATCTGTTGCAGCCCCGTTTTTAGAGATTTGGGTATGGAGGAAAAGAGAGAGGGTTGTGTTTTCTGACACTTGGTGAGTTCCCTGACACACCGGGGACACATATTCATGTTTAAAAGATGTACAAAAGTGCATTTTGCATGATAGGTCCCCTTTAAGATATCCATCATGGATGGTGGATGAGTATTATTGAATTTGGTGAGCCCCAGACTTTACTCGTAGCATCGCAATGAGGTTAAAAGCTTTGTAAAATGTTTGTAAAAAATAAAAATGTTGGATTGGACAATCCAACAACAATCGTCCAGGAGCGACGCTTGGTCAGGGTCCCGTGGCGTGCAGTTGTGACGCTCCTAAATTCCTTCAGCTTCATAAAGGGACGCAAATAGCTTTCAACTGATTGGAATGTATTCACATATGCGGCGGGATTTGACGCTCATGGAATCACGGCATTCATTTGTGTCGGCTGACTCTGGGCTGCCCTTAAAGGCAATGTGAGTGCCCGTTCCCATTGGATAACAAAGAATTGCACACCAGGAAGTAGGCTAAGTATTCTCCTTACTGTCAATGGATTTGACAGTGATATCTCCACTACTCATCAACTCAAAAACACCAGA
>CALSBZ010046897.1:527050-550869 GCA_943591055.1 Gobionotothen gibberifrons | reverse complement strand
ATAGCTGGGGATTCTGGGTAGTGTAGTGTCTTCTGCCATCCTAAACTGCGGAAAAATATGGACGCTCACATTGCCTTTAAGGGCAGCCGATACAAATGAATGCCGTGCTTCCATGAGCGTCGAATCCTGCCGCAGATGTGAATACATTGCAATCCGTTGAAAGCTATTTGCGTCCCTTTATGAAGCTGAAGGAATTTAGGAGCGTCACAACTGCACGCCACGGGACCCTGACCAAGCGTCGCTCCTGGACGATTATGGAGTGAGAGTGTGTTGGATTGGATGGATTTCCATGTTTGTACCATTGTTAATTTCGGCATATATTTTAGATGTAGTCTTTAGCAAAGAGAGAGCGAGACAGAGTGACAGAGAAAGATGGTTAGGTTAGAAAAGGTTAGACAAATAAAGAGAGATTCTTCTAAAGTTTTCACTTTTGAATCTTGTCCTGTTTTGTCATCAATATTGTATTTCAATATTGTTCTCGTTGTGTAAGAACATGAAAAACAAATTACGTTTTTGGTTAAAAAAAAGATTTCATGTTAGCATTAAAGCATTTTTTATTATCAGCATGTTAAGTACAGCCCTAATGAGTCGCTAGTCGGACTCGATTTGTATGCCTCAAACAGACTGACATTATCTTTGTTATAAATTCCAATGGAGCCAGTCACTTGGCACAGCAGGGTTACATACATGTAGGGTTTCTGGTGAAAGAATGCGTTGTTTGGCAAAAATGGTCAACCAGGCTCAGGCACTGTGTTTGCCAATTTAATATGTGCAAACTCACACTATAATCTGATAAGCTGATAAATCCATTGAACCTTATCTCAAGCTAGACCTCTTGGATCATATTTCCATGTCCCATTAGTACCATGAACAGATTCCCCATCACTGTATCCCCCTGCCCTGATGAAACCCAGCTGGTTTTGGTCTCATCCCCGCGTAGTCTTGTTCTGTGGTAGCTGACAGTCCCTCCCATGTATAAAGAGGACTGCAGTGTTAAGTGTCACAGCAATGCTATTGTAAAGTAGTCAGCTTGCTGACAGTAATCACAGTTTATGGAGTACATTTGCTACAGGCTACCACTCACTTGGTACATAGGAAAAAGTATAATGCTAAACTAAAGCTTGCCCTTATTTATTACTGTACGCACCTGTTAGGGACTCTGCCTTCTATCTGCTCAGTAATCTGTCTGTGAGTGTTTTCAGCTGTGTGTGTGACATGTAAATGAGCTGTGCGGTAGCCCTGACATCATTGGCTGCCCATCTCCTGGTCCGCCTCCTGAAGATTGTGATTGGAGCATGCCGGGCCCGACGCACTCCAATCGCAGCGCATAGCCAGCGCACAGCCAGTGCACAGCCAGCGCACAGCCAGCGCACAGCCAGCGCACACCTGCTGCAGATGACTACAAAGCCTGGGGACAATTGAGGCCCACTGAGGAGGCTCTGACATGTGGACAGACGCCTCTCGCTAGTTGCTAGAAACTGTGGTTAAACTTGTGTGCATACGTCTGTGTGATATTGTGTATTAGTAGTGTCTAGAGTAGCTTAGTTAGAGTGTCTAGCGTAGCTTATTTAGTGTTTAGAGTAGCTTAGGATTTTGTGACTGTCGCCTTTAGTTTAGCTGTGTTTTTGTACAGACTCTTTTTGTTAGTTGCACCACTTTTAAAGTGAGGTTTTGTTTTGTTTCTTATTTAGTGTAATAGTGTGTATTCCCTTGTGCAAATAGACTCCTATTTAGAGTCCTCCTTTTGTTGGTACTTTATTTAATTCTGCGCCCTTTTTGGCCGTTGTTGTGCCAGGCGGCATCCCTATTATTTTGTTACCTCTGCTATTTAAAATAAACTCCCTATAATTATACCAATTCTATACTGGTGTATGTTGTTTCTCTCTACCCCTAGAGAGGGATATAACAGCACCTTTTCTATTTTGAGTGCATAAGCGCATTCACACTGAGAAGTATGGCAAATTGCAGAGCACGATGAGTTTTGGATGGTGCACTTATTTCAGTCAAAAAGTTTAATGTGGAATGCTTGACACTTTTCACCCTCAACAATGGCTTTCTTGGCTAAATCACTGAAGTTATTCAAGCAACAGCCATGGTGGTTGCTCCAGTAAACACTGCACTTACAAATAAATAAACGTTTGTTAGAATTAGTGGAAGTAGTAGAGGTGAGATACAGCACATCAAAACCTGTTTGTCCCCTGATTGTGTGTTTTTGGTGAAATCTGCTCCAACTCGTTCCACAAACATACTATGAAAAGCTATTTTGAAAAGTATAAATACTGTAATATAAGGTCGTACAGTGGCAATGAATCCATTCCGAACCTCACGCGTACAACCAAACACAGACACAGTTTGCACAGACAAACATGCTGACATAACGGCTGAGTTTTTACTTCCAATTTACCATTAATATGACTCGTGTTTTAAATAGCCTGGATCTCATAAGGGGTCGACATTTTGGCTCAAAGGTCAACTGTAATGTCTGTACTTCTATATGCTGCTTTTGCATGCTACATCTTATAGTGATGAGTTTTCTGATCCATGAGTTGTTCCTTGATCTTCACACACAAAGACTTCCAGATGGTGCAGCAGCAGTTTCACACTCCCACCTGTGAGACTTTCTCTTTTCCTCAGTCAACACTCACACAGATGTGTAATATGCTACATTTAAAAGAACATGTGTTTCCTTTTAAAGAAACCTGAACAACACTGTCAGGAGTCTTGCATCTTATTTTTCTGGTCACACACTGAAGACGACTGCTGTTCGTTTAGTATTTTTGCATAATTAACCACCAATTTTCTATGTGAACATCTGCCACATCCATAGCTGTCACAGTAGCATTACTTGGTGTTTGACCCACAGCTGAAGGGCTGGAGGCTAGATGGTGATCTAGTTTGGAGCTGTTAGGAGGGGACCTGGGGCTATATCCTTATTTAAGGTGGAGCGGTGAAGCATCTATAGGAAATACTGAAATGGCAGCTAAAAGCATACCAGAAGAGAACAGGCTGATTACTGAATGTAACAAGATGATTGGTTCACTGATGTCAGGGTGAAAGCGGATAAGTTGAGAAGTAAAAGAACAAGCTAAACCCCATGACAGCCGGTTGGTTTGACGTTGCAGGATGTTTGTAAAAAGAAAGAAAGCTCTACCGGAGTAGAGTATTGCCGTATGCAACAACATAATTATAGTATTAAAGGTACCATGTCATGGCCATTTCTACTGATCATATTTCCATTGCTGAGGTCTACTAAAATAGATTTAAATTGTGCAATTTTCCAAAATCACATTGGTTTCTCATACAGCATCTCTGTGAAGTATGTGTATTCACCAGGTATTCACTCTCTGTCATAAACGGCTTGTTGGAGCTCCTGCCCCCCCCTCCCTGGGAGCCCAGTGTGCTCTGATTGGTATTTGCTGTCAATCTTTTATTACCTTGTTACTACTAGACTTCAGAGGTACCGGGAGACATGTTTACCCAAGAATGGTCAGTTGGTTGGTCCTCCACTTTGGTCCAGACTGAAATATCATAATAGATCATTGGATGGATTTGCTGTCCAAATGTCATTCTCCTGGTTGAGATTAAAAATGATATATCTCAGGGAATACTTTTTGTAAATGAATAGAATAAAACCCATATTATTACCTATAATTCCTGGCAATAAAATGTTCAGGAAAATTGATATGACACGAGACCATAGACGTTTATATTGTGGTTTTGTTCTTAGTTCTAGAACTGTTACACCTGTAGTACTTTAACTGTATTATTTGTACCCACATGGTTGGGACATCCCTGAAAGGGCAATGTGAAAAGAGCATAAATGACTGGTAATGCAGTTCATCTCATTATTTGTTCTGGTTTCCGTAGGCCTGTTTCTGCTATCGCCTGTTATGATGGCCCCATCACCAGCCAGCATGTGCACAGCCTTGAAGACACTCAACGGTAGCCTCAGCAACAGGCGGCGGTACATGGTGAGAGAGTGATGACACATTTGCAAGCATGTCTCAGTCAATATGGAGGCAAGCTAGCTCATTTCACCCTCAAATAAACACATGATTTGGTTTATTCTAGAGGTAATCTTTTAGAACCTTTCTCTACTTCTAATTTGAGGTTCGTTTGTATGTCCCCAGACAAAAAGATAATAATAATTAATGATAATGATAACGATTAGACATTTTCCACAAAAAGGGAAACCTTGGTTTTCTGTATCAATAAACCTTAAAAGGGGCACTTCAGAAACATTGGGTTCATGTAAGAGACACATTTCTAAAGTAGGGGTTGCAGAGATAGCTTTAGTTTTAGTCCTTCCATACAGGTTCCAAAAACACTTGTACCTTTAATTCCCATAATGCAACTCGAAAGTATATTTTCTATACCTACTCTGACTTGTAAATGGCCATGTCTTAAAAATAATTCTTTGCACAGGTCTCTTTTTAGAAATGAAGTCAAAGCCCAAGTTAATCATAACCAAAGGACATCAGTATGATTTACCTTGACAAAGGTCGAGTAGAGCAGCAAAGCACATTATAGCACATTATAGCACATTATCACAAGCTGAGAAGTACTCCAAGTTACAAATAAACTGGGGTGTAACTTTGGTTGAGCTACCCTTAATCGTCATTCTAAGTTTATGACTGCCCTTACGACAATTAGACCACTAAATGAATCAGTACTGTCCCTTTATCCATCATGCACAATATCTTGGATTCTGTCTGACATACTTTTAGCAACATTCTCATTAATGATTTTCCACCACAAACCACAAGTTTATATGTTTAAATCTGCTAACTCCAAACATAAATGTAACAACCAAATTCCTTAAAGACAAACAAAGTTTACAGCTCTCTGATTGATGAAAGACACATGCTAATGAATCTCTCCTTTTCCATGTATTACAGAAGCACAACTTCCCCATCAACTACACCATCAGGGTCCATTATGAGGAAGTCTTCAAACTGTCAAACATTAACAGAATGGTAAAAGTCACAATTCTTGTTCTTGATTCAGTGACTTATTTGATTTTCCTGCCAGAGGACTTGGCTCAGGAGATTCCTCAGATGATGCTTGCCATGTGTCTTACAAGCCAACATGTCAACCTACTCGGTTTTTTCAAGGATTCTTCCAATACTTTACCCATTCTCTCCCGCTGTCCCAATTAAATATTTTCCCCTAAATATTTTCTAAGAAAATAAAATTAAACTTGGCTGCCACTAAGACATGTTTGTTGAACATTAACTGTTCCATCTAGAGACATTAAGTCTTTCAAATAAAGATCATCAGCCAATAAAAGGGGAATAAGAAGAAATATATACAAAAAGAAAAACTACATTTATCTATAAGACCTTTTGTGTTTTATATATTGCGCTTGCAGGAATTTACACAGTATTTCACTTTCAACCTGGCATATCATTTTGACTTCCCTATTGTAGATATGTGCCCAAAGATCTCCTTAACTGAAAAATGTGTATGTTCCTGTAAGTGTCTGACCTTGACTGTGCTGACTTGATAGTTGTTTTCACATTACTCTTCTGAAAGGGGAGACATATACCCCTGAAGGGCTAGATATATCAACACTTATTGCCGTTAAGCTTTTTGCATTTCTCCTGTAAGAAACTACTTATTACTAACTAATTACAATTCAGTGTATCATCAAAATGATTTTGGATTATCTTCAGTTAAAATGGTTCCATAATGATGTTTAACATGATTCTTACACTTCTCTCCTCTGCTGGTCCATCAGAGGTTACATCTGGAGGGATTGGATGAGCTAGTTCTCCAGAGGTTGTGGTTCCAGGTCAACCGAGGCGTTTTAAAAAAGGTAGGAATATTATCTCCTTAAAGATGCAATTTGTTACATTTGTCCAAAAACCATGATCATACCATATGCAATTATGTGGTAATGAATGTGTGTAACACAAAGCATGTGTTATCAGTGGTAGAGCTTCTTTTTTGTTTGACTCCTTTGATCAGCTGTGATGGAAACCTTCATGTTTGCTCATTTGGGAGGGAAAGGTGTTTTAGTCGATTTTGGCCCTGCAGCTCTCAAAATGCAGTTTGCCCTTTTTTGATCACTTTTTTGATGAGCCCAATATGTGAAGGGGTTGCCTGCAGTAGGCCAGCTCCCTCCTTAAGGTCTGGGAGGGGCCCAAGGCAATGACACAATGACACCCATGAGAAATAAGTCACCAAAAAAACAACTAAAAACAAAGCAACAAAGGGAAGAAAGAAAAGAGGTGGATACAAATTCACACAAACAGCTGGGGGGGGGGGGGGGGGGGGGGGGGGAAAAAAAAAAAAAAAAAAAAAAAAAAAAAGGGAAAAAAAGAAAAAAGGGAAAAAAAAATGAGGGGGAGGGGGGGGGGGGGGGGGGGTTGTGCCGGGAAACACAACACAAGAAAAGTAAACACAGGACGCATTTTGTATAACTCACATTGTATGGCAATGATTTGGAACCTGCACATCTCTTTACTGCCAACTTTTCCATATCAAACAAAGTTTAGAATTGAGAAGACAGTTGAATCTGATGTATGCTGCCTTTAAGTTTATTGTCTTAAAATAAACACGTTTATATTTCTTTCAGATCATCCGGGTTATGCCAGAGAGACATCCTTCACGGCAATACACCACTGAGTTGGAAAGGCGCTTCAGGGATGCGGAAGGCGTGTTTGTACAGTCACATCCGGCTGAGGTAAGCCAGAGTTCATGAATGTGTACCACAGCTGTACCTCTTCAAACTAAGCAATTAAGTCAGTAAGTGAATTTCCCTCAGACTGTAAGATATTTGACAGGAGATGGTTGTCACATTGATCCTATTTATCAATACTGGGAATTCATGTGATCATTCAATCATTGGGGAATTAAATGTGGCTTCTATTTATGGTACAACAAGATTTCAGTTAAGCTGAAAGTAAATTATTTGATCTGACAGGGAAGTGCATATGAAAGGAGGCGTGTGGCGCAGTGGCTAGAGCGTTGGTGTTCGGATCTAGGGAGCATAGGTTCAAACCCCTCTGCAGTCAACATGTCGTTGTGTCCCTGGGCAAGACACATCACCCCAAATTGCTCCTGTGGGGATTGCCCACAGTATTGAGTATGTAAGTCGCTTTGGATAAAAGCGTCTAACAAGTAACATGTAATGTAATGGAAGCCATCTTGAATTATTCTTTTGGAATAGGTCCTGGGACTGTTCACTATATTTGGTGAACGGTCCATGTACTCATTCCAAGACAAATCCTGTAATAAATGTTTCCCTTGAATGCTGACAGTTCTGTCCTGGTGTTTTATCAACATCGGTTATTCCATGTCCTCTTTGACCTCACACTTTGGACTTGGATGTTTCGATAATTAAAATGAATGCATACCGTTGTCCTTTAACAGTCATTTTCCACATAGTATTTTTTTTTTCAGTATCTTCTGTTGAAGTACATAGTTGGGTCTAACGGACTTTCATTCAAACAAATTCAGGGAAAATATCTAGTACCTCGCTCACAATTCCTCAGATTTTTGCAGTTAAGAAACTTCATTAAGTCTAACAAGCTAACATTGGAAAACATTGGCTCTTTGTAATAGAGAAAACACTTAGACAATCTGAGAACAATCTTTCTACCAAGAGAAAACAGGACATTTAACATGAGGAAGACATTAATGTGGAGACGAGGTCGCAGACTTGTGTAAGGATACATTCTGACTCATACAAATTGAAACGCTAGCTCTTACAGTTCATACTTAAACTTAATTAAGCAAACTGAATTTATGCATTCAGAAATGTCCTTGTGTTGATGCAAGAGATCTAAGGGATCCTTTCTGCCTATGCTATAGTGTTGTTTAAAACATACTCTTTACTGGGAGGAAATATGTTCCCTTATTACATTAAGCTTAGAAAGCAATTATTTACCTACTCCACATCGCTGTCACTTTAAATGTTTGCCGATTGCTATCATAAGAGATACAGTTATCTGGTATTTATGGCCGCAATGTTTATTTATTGCTGTCAAAGGGCCCTGAAGTCATCTGCCATTGCTAATATGCTGTATACAGTGCATTTTCTTTGTTTGGGGTAGACTAGCCCAGGAAGTGACCCATTACCATGTAATGCTAATTCAATGTCCTCATTGCTAGCAAACATATTAATACGTTCATTCTTACCCTTACCCTAATCCTGTTTGTCCTAGAGTTTCCCACGTACTTATAATAAGCATACAAATAGTACTGATTGTAAACCCTGTTGGAGAAAACAAATCCAGGGGGGTGGTAATATACTGTAAAAAATGTAATGTGAACGAAATAAGTGAAATACAAAAAGACTGTAAGGGTCAGAGGATATTTGACTGGAGTTGGTTGTCACATTGATTTTATTTATCAATATTGAGAATGAATTCAATCATTCAATCATTGGTAATTGAATTCAGCTTCTATTTACCGTCCACCAAAAGTTCAGTGAAAATGAATGCAACACACTCTTTGATCTTGTTGACCAATCTGTGCAGGTATTTTATCTAAAGTCTATTTTTCCATTACGATTCTTGTGTCCTCTTGAAACTCTGTGTTAAACACTGTTGGCCCAGTGGTAGCAGTTGTAAAAAAACTCTTCCTGGACAACTTTCTTTATGGCAGACATAATAATGATAATAATAACTTTAATTTATATAGCGCCTTTCGTAACCTCAAGGTCGCTTTACAAGAAAACATACAAGGACAAAACATGAAACATAAAAAAAAAACATAAATCAGGGGGCAGAAATGGAAGTGTAAGTGGGGGGGGGGGGGGTGAGTTATTGTTGGAAGGCGATGTTGAACAGATGAGTTGTCAGGGTTGATTTGAAGATGTTGAGAGAAGGGGCATTACGGATTTCAGCAGGGAGGGAGTTCCAGAGGGTGTGGGCAGCGACACTGAAGGCACGGTCCCCGAAGGTGCGGAGGCGTGAATGGGGAATGGAGAGCAGGCCAGAGTCTGAGGATCGAAGGGTGCGGGACGGGATGTATGGGTGGAGGAGATCTGTGAGGTACTGAGGGGAGAGGGCATGGAGAGATTTGTAGGTGAGGAGGAGGAGTTTGTAGGTGATGCGGGACTTGACCGGGAGCCAGTGGAGGTTGAAGAGAGTGGGGGTGATGTGCTGCCAGGGCTTGGTGCGTGTGAGAACCCTGGCAGCTGAGTTCTGGATGTACTGGAGCCTGTTCAGGGTTTTGCTGGGAACCCCGGACAGGAGTCCGTTACAATAGTCCAGGCGTGAGGTAATAAAACAGTGAATGAGCTTCTCTGCATGGAAGGTTTCTCATTTCTCTAACTCCCCTCCTCGACTCCCCTCCTCGACTCCTATCCTCGTGTCTTAGTCCCGCCCATAGGAGATGCGAGCAGAGGAGTCAAGGAGGGGAGCCGAGGAGAGAGGAGGGGAAGCAGCAGGCGGTTAGAGAAATGAGAACTCCTCTCCTCTGAGCAGTCATTTTAAAGAGACGTCCATTAATGATGACAGGAGGCACAGCAGCCCTCTGTCTGATAGACAGATGTGTTCATGACCACTTATATATTTACTTTTAATTCATTCACAGTGCGGTATAATGAGACAATAACAGGCTACAGATGCGGACACACACACACACACACACACACACACACACACATATATATATATATATATATATATACAATTTCAGATTCAAACAAGTATGAGATCACCCTCGTAATAACGTAACACAATCAGAGACTGGATATATATATAAAATAATATCCAGGGGATGCATGCAGAGCTGTCATTGGCTGAGATAAGTCCGGCCGTGCGTCACGACTCTTTGAAACATCACTGTTGCCGGAAATACATCCGCGGAGGAGCCACGGAGGACCCATCAGTGTATCCTCGATTATAGCTCCTCCAGAGAGCCTCCTCGATGCTCGATCCTCGAAGTGCATTTAGAGAAATTAGAAGTCCTTCAACATGGCGCGCTGAAATCCATTTCCGGGTCACTACCGGAGGACCGAGGATTCGAGGAGGGGAAATTAGAGAATTGAGAAACCTTCATGGACTCGTGGACAAGTTACTTGAATGCATACCGTTGTCCTATATCAGTCATCTTCCACATGCCCTATGGCCTCTGTGGAAGTAGACAGTGAGTCTAAAGTCAGCAGACAGTCAGGCTGGACTCACAGACAGATCACGGACAGTTACTTAATTCTGAACGTTTACCAATTAGGGAACAGCTAGACACCTATCAAATTGAACACAAGTACAAACAACCAAAAACAACCCAACCCTAACCCTAATTGAGGTCCTACCTGTGGGTGGATGTAAGGTGTAGGGACTCATTGAGTATTTATACAGTCTATGGTTTGGACTGGGAGCCTCCATGTGGTTTTATAATCCCCATAAGCAATTTATAACACTCTGAACCAAGGTTACTTTTAGAAAACGTACGCACAACTTGATTATGCAACATGGCCATTTTTCCCCCATATCATTTTCCCTTTCTGTGTGAAAGTATTAATGACAAAAGCAATACGTCAAAGAAATGTGTTGCCATGTGAGTTCAAATGAAGAAAACACCCAAGTGTGTTGTAGCCTCAGAGCTGATGGGTCACAAGTTCTGCATCTATGCCATAAAAGCATCTAGAGACTTTCTCACACTGCTGTTGATTCATTTCTTAAGAGGTATTGGATGGATACATACTTCAAATGAAGCTACTGACTCACGCTTCTGTCTCTGTGTGCCCAGGTGTTCCAGCAGGAGCTTCCAGAGTCTATCCAGGACACTTGGGATCATTTAACAGAAGAGCCTAGCAGAGTGCCCGAGTCCAGTTGGAGATCTGCTTCCCCGAAGTCTCTCCTGGACAACCTCTGCCACACCATGCACTGCCTCTTCAGTGAGTGCTTTGCCAGCACAGAAACAAAGCTGGACTGTGAGTATTTTAAAGAAAACCCTCCAGTGGCACAGGATGTAACCAAAAAAACATGTTATTTTCCTAATTAGAGAGAAACACAAGCAGCACATGCTTTGTAAGAACAATTAAAAGAAAAGACAAACCAAACTTCCCTACAGGACATGGTATTATGTTAGACACCTGATGGCAAAGGGTCCATCAACATTTGTGTTCATCTTAAATGTGGGTTAGTCAAGGGCAACTGAAGCCATGATCTGCCTCTCATTTGTTATTGGTTCCTTCCAGTAAAATATATCTGGCAATGAGATTTCTCAATTCAATATAATTAGTTTTAGTTAGGAGGTCAGAGTTTTAAAAAACCCATCCCAATATGAATTAAGTTCTGAGTTATTGAAAAATATGACTTACTTAGCAGGAAGTGCCATGTGTGAGAGTCTGCACATCTTCAACATCTAGATGTATTACTGAAAGCCCAGATTTGTAACTTTGAGCCCTATGCATGAGTATTTAAAGTTCCCAGGGGACAAAATCTTACCCCTGGTAAGCCTGTATATTTATGGTATGCTATACCGCGAGTAAAAGATAATGTAGGGCCTATGTCAATGGCCGCCGATTCAACTACATCCCCAGCTCCTGCCCCCATTTAGTTTGAATAGTTCCACCATCTTTTTTTGTTGATGAGCTTTGTTTATTGCTTTTTCACAGACAGTAATGTCGTAGCGTTTCTCTGCATAGGCAAAGAAAGTCCCCCAATTATTTTGAAACTTCTTGGGAGAGGCTTCCAACGTTTATCGTAGTTTTTCAAGCCATAAATAACAACGTTTTTTAAACATCATCTCATTAGTACTAGAGGTCTAGCCAATAATGTCAGTAGAGTTATCAGATCCACTAGGAGCCTCGGCAAAAGGCAACTGAGGAATGTCGAAAGAGCAGTAATGGCATTAGTTTGGATAAGTGTCCCAGTTACCTCCGTTAGAGTATTGAAAATCGTAGGCCACTAGTTACGCAGACATGGACACGACCAAAAGATACTGTATGCACTCATTTGCTGTTGTTAGATGGCATTTTTCACAATTTGGGTGAATATTGTCATAATTCGCACAAGGCCTGCCATTATGAGTGTGATGAACAACTTTGCATTGGATCTTAATTTTCTTTTTTTTGGTTTACTGCTGTTTCTGAATGCCAAGGCTGTTGGTATGACTGGTTGTGAGTTTGGAAAGCTCCAAACGTCCTTCACTCTGTCAGAGGGGCCCCCCAGATCTTGCATTGCTCAAATTGAAACGACATGACAAAACTTAAACTTGAAGGACACATGATATTTGTTAGAAGGAAACCAGAATGTCTAGGTAGTAATGTGCTACAATAATGCAATGCATGGATTTTCACAAGATGATATTCAGTCAAAGGTGACTGAAGTGTTCCTGGAAGAGAGGTTTTAATAAGACTGTAAACATTTAAAGCATTAAAACCTTTCAATTAAAACCTTTCAATTCTACTGTATCTTTTCTATTGTGGTCCATTTCCAAATATTGAATGGCAGTGTGCATGAATCACATAGTCTGTTAGCAGCATGCTGCAGTAGCACAAACATCATAGCAGACAACACTTGGCACATTTCAGTGGTAAATGGCATAGTTATGAGCAGCACGACGGTAATAAAATAGCTTATTAATTATTTGTTGTAAGCAATGCAGATAAAAACCTGTTGCTTCTCCGGTATTAACCCAGTGAAAATGTACAGTCTTTTCAGCATTTCTGTTCAGTTATAACGTGATCTCTGTCTAGTATATTGAAAAGGTAAAACATGTCAATATCACAAAAGGCTTAAAATCTACATAATAACCTGCATTTATCATAATTCCCAATCAGAATCAAGTTTTTAAAAGACTTTCGTACTGGATATCCTCATGGCGTGGTCTACTTTCAGTAACATGTGTTCACTGTGCTTTTGACCCTCCATATGAGGCTCATAGTCACGGGTTAAACTGCGTTCACCGCCAAACGTGAGAATTACATGACACTTCAACTAATTACCAAATAAAGTTACGTTTCGTATGTGACTTTACTGGGAAGAGCTTAATATCTTAGGTGACGTGACAGGACTAACATGACAGGGCTTACAAGTGTTCTGTATTACATATGGGGTGTATGTACTTTTTGAGTGTTAGTCTAAACTCTAGACTAGAGGAACCATGGGGGGAGTGTTCTCAAGTACATTTTGTCACATACAGATGTATGGACACAGTTTTAGTTCTTAGTATGAATTCTAACAACATTACTTATGGTCACGTTTAGGCAACAAAACTCGTTCTTAATCTAAGTTGGTTAGATTAAGGAAGTAATCATGGTCTGGGTTAAGATGCGGATATTTGATACAAATGTAATTTTGACAATGTGAATCCGTCAATGTAGATTGATGATTTCACATGTGACAAAAACAGGGTGACAATTCAGTGGTGGGTTGACCCACACAACCTCCTACATCACTCCCGGATTTGCTCTGAGCATCTAATACTGTATGAACAAAAGCAAGATATGCGTTGCGATTATGAAGTACAGCTGTAACTACTTTGTATCTGACTCCTAAAGAGTAAAGTGGGGCTGAAGGTAATTATCTCTCAGTAGTCCCAAGGCTCATATCCACATGGAACAGTTTCATTAGGAGCCAGTAGCACATGTGGTAGTAGAAATGGAAGAATATCCATGAAAATAAATAAAGTTTATCTTGTCTACTTTTCAGATTGCAGTGTCTCCCATTGGAAAAAAGGCAAGAAGAAAAATGTACGCCCTCGAAGCTGAGAAGGGGCCAGCGGTATGCAATGTTGACACCGATAAAGGGTTGGTGTCATTATCTCCGTTTCAGCGATAGAGAGAAGAGTGAAAGGACAATCCACACGGAAACAAGAGAGCTCAGTCCTGATTTGTGAACATTAATAATTATTTCCTAAATATACCGAACAGAGCTAAGATTGTTTTTATGAGAATAAGGTATGATCAATGGCTCTATCACACAAAGAAGACTCATATTGTAGGTACAGCAGCAGCATTTATGGTGATATCATGAGCATAATGGACTTTCTGCTAAAATGAAATTACACTTATTTAGGAGAAATTCTCCAACTTTTAGATTTTCCAATTCTGTCACACATGAAGTTTAAATATGTGTCTCTTGATGGCAGCTCAGATTGATTATTTGTTCTTGAGAGATGTGTTCATATATGGACTAAACTGATCATCGATTGGATGTCACTGTGGCTTTAGGAAAACTCTCCCCAAAAAGCCTGTGATGTGCTCCGGTGGACCTGAATGGTTCGGATCAGAGATCAACATGAAGCCGTAAGAGAGACAATGCATTGGAATGTTATCATATCGAGAAACTTCTGCGGACTTTGTACCATATTCTTCCACACATCAATGAGCTGGAGCCCGAGCATTGACATGAACTGACTTCAGACCTACTGGCAAACTGTGCAAAGCTTGAAGAGTGAACATTAGCATTTTTAAATGTGAATTAATATCATAGTTTCACTATTTCACTTTGTTCTGACTTTAACATTTGGGCCAACATCGATCTTTTTTTATATAAATACATTTGAGGTATCTGACCATTCAGATTTGGCTCCCCTTCAAAGTTCACATGCAGGCTCATCAGAAAATATATATTATGATAAAATCTTTCCCAGCCTCATTTTTCTCACAAGCCACCCAGAGCCGAATAAGCTTTTTCAGGAGGGGATCTTAAACAGGCGCTAAAACGAAGCGTTCCAGAGAGAGGTTATTACAGGTATATTCAGAAAGGCACACGTACTTTTAAAAAACTAAAGCATGTAAACATTTTCTAGTAGAAACCCAACATATTTATACGAACCTGGAAATTAGCTTTATATGTATCCTTTAATAGATACACAATCTAAAAATAACTACATTGGAGAATTTGGTTAAAATGTGCCATTTCATTATTTGAATGTCATCAGGCTTGTTTAGGGTCTTTTCAGTTGCTCCTCTCAGATGTTTAGCTCTGAACATGCTAGAAATGAAGTCTGATATTGAATGACCTGAATCTTGACTTCAAAATTCATAGACTCCAAGATTTTACTTCAAAGCAAATCAGTATCTCTTATCATTGATGTTCTGTCTTAGACAACCTCATGTTGTGTCAGCCTTCCTGTTGTTAGGCTATTTTGTGGATTTTTTAAATTAAATTCACAGTTTTTAAGTTTTGAGCAATGAACACATTAGAAGAATTAGGGCTGTACCCAATAGTTCAAAGCTTCGTAGCTTCATTCATAATGTTGCCATTCAATTCCTAAATCGCTGAATACTGTGCAGTTTTTATTTTGTGCATGTCTAATAATTATATTTAATGTATTTATGTACAATTGCTTTTAAATATAAGGCTATTATTATTATTATTATTATTATTATTATCATACTATTCCTATTTATGAATGATATGCTGGTGGTGGCTGCGATGAACTGTTTCCAATGCATGTGGTCCAATAATTCTAGAGCGTTGTTAAAAGTCTAAATATATTGAAAAGACCTTGAATAACTGTATTTCAATATTGTACTTCAAATCCTTACATGTTGGTTTTCAACATTTTAGGTAATAATATTAATTGCATTTAGAAAAATGTTCTCCAGCTTGCAAATGAAGGAAAACACCTGGATAAACAGGGTGGTCTAGCAGCACAATAAATTACATCAACTACTCCGCAATAAGTTAAACAGTGACGGATATTCAAAGCCTCACTTAAAAACTCCAATAAATAAATAATACATGTCATTTGGTACAGCCCTAATAGAGATAATTATTTAGTTGAATACACACCTACCGATAAAGAATAATACTTATTTATGGAAGAAACCTATAAATGAAGACATAATGCTTTGGGCAAAAATAAGGACACTGTAGGCCTTCTGGGAGTCTTTTAATCGACTGAGGCAAAGACGGGCTCAAGATTATTTGTGTTCCACTTCAGGTAGTGGTGACTTTTATCTTGATGCTCCTTTTTCACAGCCTACAAATCCTGACTTGCTGGTTTAGTCAGTTTACAGTGTAACACTTCCTTCTGCCTTCAATATTTTATGTGTATTATGACAGCATAAAAAAATCAAAATCTAATAGAACAATTGCTCTTTCACAACAGTTAAGAGTAATCAATTTTCCGTTTAAAATTAAATGGTAATAGATATAGAGTAATTCATAAATAACTCAAATAAATGGCATTTACACTACACCATTTAAAAAAGTAATATGGTGTTTCACTTATAAACTTCAGGTATCTGTCCCATAGAATGTAGTGACCTCTTATGACTACACCAGGTATCTATTTATGAAAGCTTACTAGGTAATGGCATCAGTTTAAGAGTTTACTTACTTTAAGAGTTAAGGATGATGTTATATAGAAAGCAAAGTGTTGAGATTGGGTCTGAAAGGAGCTCTATTCAGGAGAGCTTTAATAATGTAATAAATGAATGATAATCATTGGTGTATTGTTCTAAATGCAGCGTATATTTGTATTACACTTAAGCCTATATAACTGTACGGTTGTCTTTTTGTTACCATAAGAGCATTTTATGTGTGTATTCAAAGATCCCTTATTGTGAATATAAAGTTATATTTTCCCCAAACTGACTGGCAACAGCAGAGAGATGATAACTGCAAACATGTGGATGGTTGTTCTTTAAAAACTGACTTTTTTATATGCAAGATATTGAATTTATTTATTTTTTTGAAATGTATCATGAAAGAAATACAAATTAAATAGCTATTTTTTATCAACTAACCCTGTGTCTAGTGTCCAGTTATTATTGATGTGTCTTTCATTACGCTGCCATTATTATTCTGACTGCATAATAAAATGCAGCTACTTGCAATCTTGTGTTGCTAATATTATTTTCTAAAACATAGAGGAATCACTAAAGACCGCCTACATATCTTTAGCAGTGTTGATGTCTCTCTGTTTTGTGATCATGTTGTACTTTGTAGTTTGTTCTAGAATTGTTGTGCTTATTTTTATGTTTTTGGTCGTTGAGAGTTTATTTTTGGTCTCTTTGGAGCTGTTTTGCATCTCTTTGTTGTCTTTGTTTGCTCAAAGAGTCTGTTCTTGTTTCTTTGAGGTCATTTTTACAATCCTTTTCAGGTCAGGATTTGTCACTTTGAGTGATATTTTGTAGGTGAAGGTTGAGAAGGCACCCTGACACTTTTGGGCCCCTGGGCCTGCTTCAGGTAAGCCTGTTAAGTAAGCCTTTTCCCGCGGTGTGCCCTCTGCCCCTCAGGGGCAGGAGGTGCGGCGTGGTGTCTGTTCTGTTGAGGTGTCAATTCATCTGATGACCCTTTTGTTTAGCTCTGCAATGTTGGGTGTGGGGAGACCAATCATCCTGGAATCTGCAGTAGCCAAATAGAAGGTTCCAATTACTAGGTGGAAGAGGTAGATTCAGATAAAACTTTAGTTAAGTAATATTACATTTAAAGTAACTTAAGTGTCTTCTGCTAAATGTACTCTATCAGAGTACTCATTATTAAGCATATTGTCTCCTGTCAGATGATTTATGTTTGTATTCCTATTGCTAATGTTAAAATGTATACAAATAATTGCTGTACCTGGACTCAGTGGAGCTAATTTTACTAATTTGTATACTGTTTGTCAAATGCATCATATTTTCTGATGTTGTGTTTGGTTTAAAAAATCTGATACTGCACAATAGAAAGTAGCTGTCAATAAATAAATCAGTTGTAAATTATATTTAATTTGTGCTTTAAAAAAAGTTACAGATTGCAAAGACAATACTGATCAAAGCATGCAAACAAACAAGAAAGAACAGTTGTAAATAAAACAGTGCGTTAAAAAGAATAAAGGCTTTTGGGAAATACACGTTTTAAGAGCTTATTTAAAGGATGCCCTTTTTTGTTAGCCCCAGACCCTCAGGCAGGGAATTACAGGGTTAAGGGCCCTTGATCGTTTAAAGCTCAGTCTAATGTAGGTGTTCTGTAAAATATGGGGGAGAATAAGTATCCCTAGCAGTAATGGAATTATTATTTACTTGTATCATTATGTGGATTTATATTACAATAATTAAAAAAAGATATGTGATAATATAATTTTCTTTTCAATTCATATAGCCTACAACGAAAACGATTGTGTTTATGACAATCATCTTTTTATATAAATTGTGCATATTTTTCTATTGCACAAAAAAAGAACGATTTGCACTTAAACATTTTTTGTGGAGATAGTCATTTCTATTTAATTCACAAATTACGTGAATCTTATTCGTTGCATTGAGACTGATCTGAGTACATGTCGCAACTTCTCTTTGCAGCGTCAATGTTATGCAATAAGGTCTAGTTTGTCCCTCTGTACTCACCGTAGCCTTAACAGAGAATACAGGAAGTCACCCATGGTGAGGCGAGAGAGAAAATAGTATTCAATTTTAGGGTAAGCATATTGCAAAAATACGTGTAAAAACAAAACCCACTGCATTTATGTTCAGTAACATGATCTCAAAACACGTACTTAATTAATTTTCACACTTCCAACGTTACTTTATTATGTTATTGCATTTATTTTGAAAGTACGACTCGGAAGCCATATGAAAACCCAAGGTCTTGCCCGTTTGACAGTGTGCCTGTTTGTTTCCAAGAGTTGTGTTATATAGACAGTCAGTGACCCACTTTGCTTGTGAGAACAGCAGACAATGGCCTCCGGTGACGGAATTCAGATACCGACGCGCCTGCCGCTGCTGCTGACCCATGAAGGGGTGCTGCTCCCGGGCTCCACCGTCAGATTCAGCGTGGACTCTCCGCGGAACATGCAGCTGGTCAGTCAGCGGCTTCTGAAGGGAACTTCTCTGAAAAGCACTATCATAGGAGTGATTCCCAACACCAGAGACCCAGAGCAAGACACCGACGACCTTCCCAGCTTGCATAAGTAATCAACGGATAGTTATATACATAGATAAAGAGTAAATAGTTATATCCCGAGTTTGATAAGTGGTGTTGTTGTTGTTGTTGTTGTTGTTGTTGTTGTTGTTGTTATGGATGCATACCAGCTGACTGTACAGGATGTACAACCTGGGACTGGGGACCCCTTCAAACCTTAGGGGTCATGAGAAGTTTAAAAAAAATAGTTCTGTTAAGCACTTAAGGGGACAATAAGATAGCTTACTATAAATTCTATCTAGATTTTCGAGTGGATAAACATTTGGTAACACCATGTCCCAATTCATTGAACATGTAGGCCATGGCATTTCACTGGCACTACTGAGCATATCATGCTAATCTATTAATTCGTTTTCTTTTCTTTATTTTGTCTGTTAAGATTTCAATATTTTAAAGGTTTTATTAATACACTACTACAGTGTAGTGCAGTGAACAACTTGGGTTATAGGTTCCTCAACAATGCAATATGAACAAGACATAAAACAAATCAAATACAAAAACAATACAAAATGGTGCAAGCACAGGAGTTTAGATTCATGGTGTGTCATTCGTTTACATTTGAATGGTTAACAAAGTTTAAAAAATCTGCACACCGTTAGTCATAAAGCCCAAGTAACTCATGTTATTTTGCAGATAGGTCCACATTAATGTCTTATAGGCATATTCCCCACTGCAAATTGGTTTATTCTGTGTATTCTTTGGGAATACTCATAATTGAGGAATTGCTTTGCATTTTTTTTTCTTACAGCTTTGGACATACTGATTTATATGTGGTCCAACTTATCTATGAAACTACAACAGAGAGAAAAAAGCTCGGGCAACTTCAGTCCGGCCTTGTGCATGAACCTAATATTTGTTATATGCACAGTTGCATGCACATATGAAAAGAGCCGACATTGTGTGATTTGTTCTCTGGAAGTCTACAGTTAAGCAGTGGCCCTGCTGCTGAGTACAGAGAAGCAGACTTTAACCTTTCACCTGCAGTCTACCGGGTCAGTCTGGTTACTAAATAGCGATTGTTTATCTATCTCACAGCCACGGTTACTGGGGGGAATAACCGCTACCTTGACTTAGGCACTTAACTTGGCATTGTAGCAATACATTGTGGCCATCCACTGCTAGCAAATAGTTTATTTAAAAACACTAAAGGCTCCATGACGCTAAAAGTCTTAAAATAACGGAGACAATCTGATGTCCTTGTGTTGTTGTCGTAGACCTCAGTGATATTGGATTTCTGAAGGGAAACAGGGATTAAATGCTGTTTATTCAAACATCTTCCCCTTTTAGACAGTACATATGTCTCTGATTTAGAGCCTGAGCACCTTCAGAGGCTTCTCACTCCAGCCACCATCCTTGCCAAACTGGTGTGATCTACTCTCTGGTCAGTTCCGCTTAACTTCACATTAAATTGCGGAATTTATGTCCTGCCACTCCAAGCCCATAATCAGTAACATATTTTGTGTGTGTTAGGGGGTTGTTATATCAGGGAACATTGCCAAGAAGTCTTGAATTGCTGTATTGTATCGATCCATAGCTAAACCTGCTGTCCTGCTGTCATCTACACTGACTTTGGCAACTCTAGCCGCTCAGTTCTTAATAATCTATTGGGTTTTAAAAATATATATATTCTGATTTTGTGTCAATCATTTGTGGTGTTCCCGCCGAAAACACGGGTTTCCCCCCAAAAAACATGTGTAATTCAAGTCATTGAGGCCCAAACTGCGTGTTTTAAAAACGTGTCAGCATTTGAATGGGTCCCAAATGACCCAAAGGACTTTTATTCCAGCTTGTTTTCCTGGAAGCCTTTTATAACAACTGTTTTACTTAACACTGAGCAGAAAAAAAGCCTCAGAAGATAGACAGAAGACTCATTCTTGGTTACAGGCAATAATGCTTTAAATTAGTTTAAGACCGTTTTATCCCACATGCCATAAGACTGCTGAACTTCCGAGCTTGCACAATTTGTATTTGTTTTATGTTGTTATATATGTATGTTGTATTGTTGGAGGAACCTGTGACCCAATACATTCACTGCACAACTACACTGTAGCTGAGTATATGACCAAAAAAACCGTTGAACCTTTTAATTAAAGTTCATTTGGTCCGGTGCACAACTTTAAAGTATGTAGCTAAGCTTAGCTCTTGCTGGCTTTTGATGTGAGACTCAAATGAAAGACTTTCCCACAATACACTTAAAACCTTAAAGATTATAAAAGAGTTGTTTGATCCCGACCAAAACCAAGTTGTAAATCTGTACCATTCACGAAAAAAACATCAGGGCACACTATCGTTAAATATAAGATAATGCCACCATGAAGCTTAGGACAAACCATCCAACCAGTGGGTTGTCCATCATCCCTCCTGTGTCTCACTTTCTCTCTCTCCCTCTCTCTGTAGAATTGGTACAGCGGGTATAGCAGTGCAGGTTGTGGGCAGTAACTGGCCAAAGCCCCACTACACCCTCCTCATCACCGGACTGTGTCGCTTCAGTGTGACAAGTCTGCTGAAGGAGCGACCCTTTGTCCTGGCAGAGGTAAAACAATTCAATATCAAGACAAAGGTATATTTAAGATCAAAAAGGTCTTTCTGAGAATGTATCAAAATGTACAATTTCTTTTTTACAAATAATGTGTGGACTCTTTTGTAAAATCACAGCTCCATCCTTTTTTTTGTGTCATCTAGCAATTGGAATATTGTTTATTATTGCCGCAGTTTGCGACACACAGTTTCTTGCAGTCAGCATTCATTGTATTTATCACAAATTAGTACTTTTTAGTTTTACCGACTAGTGCATGCATGGTTGAAAAAAGAAGAAAAAAAATCTTGCAAAATGTGCATAACAGTGACAAAGAGGGTACAGCACGGAGCAGCATGGAGTTGAGGAAGGAGGCCAATTTACATTTTAAAAGGTGAAGCTGTAGGACAGGATATATGTGGAATATTGATTGTCATTGTAAAAGTTTCGTAGGAATATTGCCATTTTTTATATTTTTTTCAATATTGTCAGAAACGAAATATTTTATTATCAAAGATGCATCCTTGATTTGGGACTTCATTACTAATAGTTCCTCCTTTATAGGCAATATAGGATTAAAGAGACCTTTTTCTGAATTTCAAAAGGGACTTCAATGGGTGCCTCTCCATTTGGAAAACCTTTCAGGTGGAGCAGCTGGATAAACTGGAGCAGTACATGACCCCAGCCTCAGAGGGGGTCACAGCAGAAGATGTAGAGCTGGGGAAGCTGTCCCACAAGTTCTACCAGGCGGCTGTACAGGTATGTGTGTGTGAGGGTGTTCTTTGTGTGTATGTGGGACTGGAATAGAGGGTTAGTAAACAAGTAAGGCAAAACAAGACCCAGAGCCCTTAACAAAAAAAGAGGATTTGGTGAAAATTCTCTGTCCTAGTCAAAAACAATAGTTTTATTTTTGGTGCATATTAGAGCTAGGAAAAGTAATATTTTTTATAATATACTATAATCATTTTATTCAACTGATAAAGTGAATTAAATAAGAGGAAAAGAATAAGCTCATTTATACACTGAATTCAGTTCAGTATGGGTTCCACAGTTTGCCAATTAAAGCAGTGATTTCTACAGAGTTTTCATTTCCAGGTTAGGTCCATCAACCCAGAAAGTCTCTATCTTTTCACAGATCGCATGTAGTTCATGTCATGGTTCTAGATCTATCGGCAATAAAAAAGTATAACGCATGAATTCATTAGTATAAAATTAGGTTTGTTTCTATGTGCTGCAACATAAGAGGGCTGTTTGCATGTACATCCGGAAAGTATCAAACCAGACAATTTGGTTTCTCATGGTCTGAGAGTCCTCTAGGTGCTCCATGTGGGCTTTCATGTGCCTTTGGCTGAGGAGTGGCTTCCTTCTGGCCACTCTACCATAAAGGCCTGATTGGTGGAGTGCTGCACAGATGGTTGTCCTTCTGGAAGGTCCTCCCATCTCCACAGAGGAACACTGGAGCTCTGTCAGAGTGACCATCGGGTTCTTGGTCACCTCTCTGACTAAGGCCCTTCTCCCCGATGCTCAGTTTGGTTTGGGCGGCCATCTCTAGGAAGAGCATTGGTGGTTTCAAACATCTTCCATTTGCAAATGATGGAGACCACTGTGCTCGTTGGGACGTTCAATGCTGCAGACATTTTTCTGTACCCTTCCCCAGATCTGAGCCTTGATACATTCCTGTCTCTGAGGTCTACAGTCAATTCCCAGTACCTCATGGCATGGTTTTTGCTCTGATGTGCACTGTCAACTGTGGGACCTCATATAGACAGGTGTGTTCCTTTTCAAGTCATGTCCAATCGAGTTAGTGTACCGCAAGTGGACTCCAATCAAGTTATAGAAACATCTCAAGGATGATCAGTGGAAACGGGATGCACCTGAGCTAAGTTTTTAGTGTCATAACAAGGATCAAATAAGCAAAAACTACTATGTTTTTAATAACATATATACGGAGCCCCTTAAGGGCCATGAAAAAGAAAACATAAGATACTGAGTCTCTTTTCTTTTTTTTCATGGCCCTTTAGGTGCATGTAAACCACACAAAAATCAATGCCCAAAAATGTACTTGAAACACACACACACACACACACACACACACACACACACACATACACACACACACACACACACACACACACACACACACACACACACACACACACACACACACACACACACACACATATAATTTGTTTTGGCATGGTCAACTGATCCTAGGAGTATGCATTGCATTACCAGGCTATATAAAAACTATATAAAAGAAACAACGGGAGTAGTCTGATATTATTGATTCATTAGTTGAACAACTTGACAAATTGATCTGTATCCCTTGCGCTCCTGCTGTTAGTATGCCTGACACATGTTTCTCATCTGGCTGGGAGAAGGTGTCTAAACTCAGTCCCGTTTGTCTTATGTATGCAGGGATCAGCCCTGCTGCAACCTGAGATAAACTACACACACACACACACACACACACACACACACACACA
>CALSBZ010046897.1:506110-518190 GCA_943591055.1 Gobionotothen gibberifrons | reverse complement strand
GATCAAAAATCGTTTATAAATGTGCTATATAAATAAAACTTGATTTGATTTGGTTACCGCAGCCTGCTCTCCTCAGCTAGACGTAACATTTGTAATATATTTTCACAAAACAAACATGCTAGCTTCAAAAATATAAGCACTGACAATAACTTTATTATACATTTGTTTTACATTCATTATCATGATCTTGTGCGCGTTCATGTGTGTTGGAGGAGGTGCTCTGTAGGAAGTAGGGCGGATTCTTTTCGGCTGTGTACTTTTGAATTTTTGTGCACTCGAGGCTGTTTCTCAAACTTACCTACCCCTCCTTTAATGCTGCCTGGTAATGCAATGCATACTCCTAGGATCAGTTGACCATGCCAAAACAAATGATATTCACCTTGACACTTTTCTCTCGTCATAATTGACACAAGTTGTGTTCCCTCCTCCAGACGCACGTACGTAGGGAGCATGCCGGGCCGCATCATCAACGGTCTGAAGACGGTGGCCGTCAATAACCCCGTGTTCCTCCTGGACGAAGTGGACAAACTGGGGAAGAGCCTGCAAGGAGACCCTGCAGCGGCCCTTTTAGAGGTTAGCTCTGTCCCTTGAGCATTCTCCTCTTTATTTAATTGTATCTCAAGCACAGGGGATCTCGGTCAGGTTACTCTGTTCGTGTTTATTTTTCAGCAGAATTACATAAAAAATACTGAATCGATTCTCATGAACAAGGGTAAAGCACTTGCCAAGTAAGAACCCATCAAAAACTAGAGCGGATCGGAATAATGGTGCGGATATATAAATGATGTTTCATTTTTGTGATCCAGTTTGCGGGATAGGGAATATTCTGCTGCATTTATGTAATGTTGGATTCGTCCCCTCAATTAGACACATAAGTTCGGAAACAGTATCTATTTCAAACACACACTTAAAGGGGCCCTATTATACTATTTTAGAGTTTTCCCTTTCCTGTAGTATATTATAGTTTTTGTGCATGTAAATGGTCTTCAAAGGCTAAAATCTCAACCTCAAAACCATAATGTTCTCAATCAAACTCATTTAGTAACGTAAACAAAGTATGTTAACACGGTCACGCAGAAAAAGGCAGACCTGACTCATCTGACTCGTCTTGTAATAGGTTGAATAGGGTAACTGTATTTCAGACAACCTTTATCAAATAAAAATATGCAAAAAAAGTCAGAACTTCATTGCTAAGTTTAATACATTTTTGTTAACCTAATTAAAGTGAACATATTGGAGTCAGAGGAACGACTTCCCAACACTGGAAATGGCTGATATATTGAAGGATCCACAAAGTACAAGTATCCTGTTTTCTGGATCTATAAGAAAGTAACTTTGTACTACCATGTGACTAAACTGGTGAGCATGTCCTTGTTGCATTTTAATTTAAAATGTTTACGTTTTTCTAGTATTAGGTCTGTCTATTATAGTGTAGAAAAACGTATATTTGTTTTGTATTTAAAAGATATACTCTGAAGATATATCTTTAACTGTTGATGTGTTTATTTTCTATTTAATTTAGAATTCATGTGCCATGCCCTGGTACATGCGGCTGGGATGAAACCATTTCCCAAATGTTGATGAATAAAGCATATCTAATCTAATCAAGGAAGAACAACTGGTTCCTTCTATAGTTAAACATATTGTAAATCAGTCATGGTGACTTCTTCTTGGTGACATTTAATTAAAGAATGCTTCAGCTGCAGCCTTTTGATGCTGTTATCAGTCCTCACGTTTGAGTTAATACCAGAGGTGATTATGCTAGGCTAAGGTTAGCTGGCCCTCTTTCTATGTCAATTAATTAAATGAAGTTTGATACTAAACACACACTGAAACTGTCTCTATCTGTGCCCTTAGGTCCTGGACCCGGAGCAGAACCACAGCTTCACTGACCATTACCTCAACGTGGCCTTCGACCTGTCCCAAGTGCTCTTTATTGCCACAGCAAACACCACAGCCACCATCCCCCCCGCCCTGCTGGACAGGATGGAGGTGCTGCAGGTACCAGGTGGGTTCAGGAGCTCTAAGAAACCCTTTTAGCACTTTCCATTTGATCTTGGATCCAGACTCTAGCTCTGGTGATGAGCTAACCCAGGGGTCTGCAACCTTTTTGACCGAAAGAGCCATTTTGCTCCTTTTTCCAAAAAAAAATCTTGTCTGGAGCCGCAAAACATATTTCATAGCTTGATAGCTTATAAAGTTGTGTTTATTGTTATATCAGACAAAAACTACAGTCTTTTTGCATTTATTAGGCTATTTATTACATTATATAAAACTGTTAACCTCTAATAAGAAACAAAGAACTCCTATAAGGAGAATTAAATAATACACAGGCCTACTTTAAAATAAATTAAGCACAGCACTTGGGGAGTCCTCTGCACATTTGAAGGAAAAAATATATAATTAAAATGGGCCCACTTTGAAATAAATAAAAGATACAGCTGCACCCTAAAAAGAGTTAAAGGTAGGGTAGGTAAGAATGGAGAAACCAGCTCGAGTGCGCTAGAATTTGAAAATACACAACCAGAACAAATCTGCCCCTTCCTTCAGACTTCCTTACAGAGCCCCTCCTCCAACACACACGAACGTGCAAATAACCAATGAGGGCACGAGATTAGTTTGTGCACAGATGGAAGGCTGACAGGCAGGTAGGCCATCCAGTTATTTTAGCCGGGCCGGCTCAGATGATTGGTCATGCTTTTTACAGAGCTACGGCTTCCACAGATGACATTTTTTAATGTATTTGTTGTCAAAGCATTTCATGTATTCATTGCTATCAGGACGTTAAGAGCATTCCATGGAATATAACAAAAAGTGTATCTGAAATAAATTACATACCCCATTGAATTATGACTGAAGATCGTCAGCTGTCTTCCTCTCCCGTGTTGTTCCTCGATACGTAAAGGCAGCAGCACCTTTAACAACTTCTCTCTACATATCAAACATAGCGGTAAACCAGCATCGTTTGCTGTGAAAGCAGATAACTGTCCACGCAGAATTAAATCCTGTGTTCCTCCGGTACTTTTCTTTGATTTATCCATAGTTCGCTCATCGAGCCGGAGGTCAGGTTATTCGCCTGCAAGAAAAGGCGCTAGTGCGGGACCGTAGCAGGATGTGACGCATATTTTGTTGACCTAATTAAAACCGTTTTGTTTTTTATTTATGTGTCACAGTATCACCTCAAAATACAAGATACGAAACATTTTCAACCATGCAAGAAAATATAAATAGTCCTACAAATACTTTTATTTAATTTCCTTCTTATTTTTGTCTAAGCTCAAGGGAGCCAGAGCAGAGGGCTTAAAGGGCCCCATGCGGCCCGAGGGCCGCGGGTTGCCGACCCCTGAGCTAACCCCAGATAGCACCCGTGTAATTGAGTTTTCTGCACATGTCGGAAACAGCTGAAGAAATCTTGTGTCAAGCTGCGTAGCAAATTACACTATATATTATACTCGATTCTGATTGGTCAACCTGGACATTCTGTGATCTGTTATTTTTCGATAGCAGCCCGTTGCTAACCTTTTTTTTTATCGGAAAACACTTTTTAAATATTAATTTTTAAATATGTGGAGCAGATTAAATATTGGCTTCATGATGGCTAAACTGTCCCACGTAAAGAAAAAGAGAAGAATAACAATTGCTGTCTTCAAACACTCTGATTGGCATGTGTGTGTGTTTCAGGCTACACTCAGGAGGAGAAGGTGGAGATAGCACACCGTCACCTGATCCAAAACCAGCTGGAGCAGCATGGGTTAACCCCTCAACAGCTGCATATACCACAGGACACCACACAGAATATCATCAGCAGGTAAACGCACACACGCATAACGTTTAAATATAATAACAGACACATTTGATTAAATCCTCACATCATCTGTAAATGGGATGGTTGACGTGTAGGGGATTTGCAATTTGCCCAGTGATTTAGTTAGTATTAGTGGTCACAAAATACCTCATTAGTGTAGAGACCCTGTCCAGTGGTCAGTTACCTGCGGTCCACTGTGGCCAATGCATTTAAACAGGTGCATCAGATTTGTCTCCTACGACAGAAAGCACAGCATGTTTCAGAGCTGATGTTACACAGGAATATCAAAAAACAAATAACACTCAATTCCCAAGATGACATGCATTTGATTGTTGCATGTTCACAAGAGCATGTGTACGTTGTGTATGTGGCGGAGCTCTCTAGGATCTGAGGCTTACTTGGAATCCCACTGGTCATCAGAGTGTGTCATTAAGTTGTCGAGTGGTTTGGTGACTATTTGTCTTGAATGCTGACCAGTGCTTCTCTGTCAGCGCAACCTTTTGATGAGAGAGAGAACATCTTTAAACCAGATGTATGTTTATCTGTAATGCCTGAAACACATCAGCGTTATTGTCCTCCACAGAGCACATCATGCCTTTCACCATGGATTCTGTTCCCGTGTTGATTTTTATTAAAAGTCTTGCTTTGGATCTCATTCAGTTCTTTGCGGTGTAATACAGCATACTGTTAGTTAAAGTGGCTTTCCGTTTTTTTTCTTTTTTTCTGTAGCTTGTTATAGGGTTAGGGTTTTGTGCATGGAAATGGTCCGCAAAGGCTAAAATCCACTCTCTCTCGATTATAGTCATACTTCAGCGGCATAGTGACATCTCTACTGTGCTTCTATTGGCTAGCGCTCCAACACAGTGTACATGATAGTCTAAGGGGCGGGACATCTCTAAGCGGTTGACCAATCTCAACTGAGCCGGACAATCAGAGCAGACTGAGGTGCTGCAGCACAGGCAGTATGAGAAAGATAAAGAGCTTTTTGAACATTAAAGCGTGGAAACTTGTCACAGTAGAGACACTTAATACAAATATCCAACCTGAAAAGGAGCATAGTATGCCCTCTTGAAAGCTGCATTGTTTTCACTATTTCTGTCTGTTTTTTGATGGATCTTTTGGTCAGCAAATAGCAATAAATGTTGATCAAAGCACACTTTCACTGATTTAATTGAGTTGATTTGTCCTAACATTAGTCCAAAACCAAAGTCACTGTGAAGAAAAGCAGAAAAATCCTGATATTTGAGAAGCTGGATACAGTCTGAATATCTGCCAATCAGCTAGTGAGATTTTAATGGTAACATCTGTACCAGCCGGATCAAAGTGCATGTTTGAAAGCAAATGAGCCCACATTGAGCTGCCGCTGATAAAAAGGCTTCCGCTCTTTTCACATGGTAAGCACTACGATCCCCGCAGAGCCTCGGTGCAACACACTCCAGTCTGGTTACCATAGGAACAGCCAACAGCACACAGCTTGGTGCTCATCCTTCAAAGGAGACTCCCTTTTTGCTGGCTATACCTTTTTAGAAGAACAAATAGCAAAAAAGGAGAAACAGAAGAGGTTTGGTGTTGAGTGGAGTTACTGAAGTAGTTTAGGATATAATTCAGGGCTTCAAGTATGTCTGCATATCATTCCAGTTCATTTTGAATAGGTCATTTATGTTTTTACCCCAAGCTTTCATTGATATGCTCTTGGATAAATTCCCGTCTATGGCCGCACATCGTCAATAGACTGGTACTTCAACTAACTACAGTCTAAAAAGGTTTTTGAACTCTGCAATTCAGCATTAATATCATATTTATATTTATATACATGTTGTATATTGTTGAGTTTTTATTTATTTTTTTTATTTTATCTTGTATTGGACATTTTACTTTAAATTCTTACATTTATGTTCATATTTATATTCAATTTTAATGTAACTTTTTATGTTTATATTTATCTTGTTATTCTATTTAATTGTATCTTTTATTAGACATTTTAACATTTTACTTTCAACCTTTGAGACATTTTAATTTATTTTCTTATGTTTGTATTAATATCTTTAATCAATTCTGATGATAATGTTTTCCTAATGTAGCAGTAAAAACAATTAATCAGCGTTTTCAGGCCCGAGCGGGGCACTACATTTGTTACCAATAACAGTTTGTTGAACTTTGACCTGTTTGCAGGGTTCCCGCGGGGTCTTAAAAAGTCTTACATTTGATAATCAGAATTTAAGGCCTTAAAAAGTCTTAAATATGATCAAAAAAATAAGAAAGGTCTGAAATATGATTTAGAAGGTCTTAAAGGTCCCATGTCATGGCCACTACTGATCATAATTCCATTGTTGAGGTATACTAAAATAAATATACATTGTGCAATTTTCCAAACTCACATTGGTTTCTCATCCAGCGTCTCTGTATGTGTATTCACTCTCTGTCCTAAACGGCTTGTTGGAGCTCCTGCCCCCCCCCCCCCCCCCTGCGCGCCCCGCGGCCCCCTCCGAGACAGCGAGACACAGCGAAACCCAGCCCGAAACCAGCCCGAGCACACACACACACCCGCAGCCTGGCTGTGAGTTTGTGTGTGTGCTCACACACAAACTCACAGCCTCGCCGCGTCCCATCTTCTCAGGGAGGAGAAATCCGCAGAGCTGCAGCTGAGAAAAGATTGAGTGTGTGTGTGTGAGGAAGTCCGCGGATTGGTCCTTTTGTCCATTTTTCCAATCCACGGACTTAACGTAGCGGCTCCGCGGACATAACGTAACGGCTTCTCGGATTGGTCCATTTGGACCAATGGGTCCATTTGGGTATGGGCACGTCACTGTACCCAGGAAGAAAAAGAGAAATCTCCAACGAGGCGTTCTGGGGCAGCATAGACAGGTCTTTTCTGTTTTAGAGTTTTACTCACTACAGGGTGTACTTTGAGAGTTTGTGACTCTGCAGACCGTTTACATGCAGACAAACCTTCATAACACACAAGGGGACGGGTAATAACCGGAAAAGCATGACATGGGACCTTTAGAAATTATCGGATTTGAAAGGTACCTCTGTGTTGCGATCACGTCTAAAATGTGTTTTGGGGGAAATGTCCGGGCTGCAAAGTAACCAGTACGGTAATAGCCTTTCAGTTCCCCCCAACAATTTGTATTGAAATACATCAACATGGAACCAGTAATCACTAACTTTGTATCTTCGAATCTGCTCACAAATAAATATGGGGAAGTATAAGTTCAACCGTTTATGGTTGGAAAACATCGAATTTAGTGTTTGGTTGAAACCAGCCCGCCGTTGTTTAAAGCCCGCTGCACCTTTTGCACCGTTTTTTGTGTGCAAATGTAGCGTTAGCTAGTGCAGCAGCTCCCGCAACAACACCGGGGGACCTCCGGGCGTTTGGGTCTACGTCAACCCTAAAAGCGGATGTGTTGTGGACGCTAAATACCGTAGCTAAACACCAATCCTACAACAGCAACGATGAAAGATTGTAGCCAAGGGAGCAGAGCTCAGAAGATAGCTCTTTTCTCACACACACACACACGCACACACACACACACATTCACGGTTAGGCAGTTCTTTTTTTCTGCTTTTTGTCTAACACGCTAACACAGTTCTGTGTACTCTTATGTTCAGTTATCATTCTTATGTTGAACGTGAAGTAATTATGGGACGTTCTTCTTTCATAGCAATTTCCCTTCATACTTTCTTGCCGTGAAATTCTTTTCTAAGTGGTCTTAAAAAGTCTTAAATTGGAGTTGGTGAACCCTGCAGGAGCCCTGTGTTTGTGTAGCAGATCACACCTCTGACACACGCTGATCACTGATGCTCAGCGACAGCTCCATTGAAACTTCTCCCCACATCATTTCATTCATCCACTGTTTGTTTGTGTGTTTTTGTCCTTTGAAGTTACACCCGGGAGGCGGGCGTGCGCTCCCTTGAGAGGAAGCTGGGGGCGATCTGCCGGGCCGTGGCTGTGAAGATCGCTGAAGGTCACACAGTCACAAAGACGGAGGCTCTGAGCCCGGAGAACCCAGCGCAGCGGGGGGGTAAGGGCACGAGCTCTCTGCCTGTTCTGTTGTGTCTGTCGGGAGATTAGATTGGCAGCAGAGAGATCAATGCTAAGCAGAGCACCCTCCCTCATTACATATACTAACTATACATTCTCCTAATAAAGTCAATCAATATACATCAAAGTATTCTCTTATTAAGGATGAACTTTTCAAACTAGACCCTTTTAAGTCGTTTCACATAATTCAACTACTAAAAGATTTCAAACGAATCAACAAAGGGAAACAAACAGCATAAAAGTTTAACTAAGTTGTCGTTTCCATTATTCACTTACTGTAGACAATAAAACGTGGGAAAAGAGGATCCTTGTTGAAAGGAAGCATTGTTTCTCTCTACAGCCTTTCAAATGTCAGCTTTTATTAGATATTGCTGGAAGCTGAAGAGAAGACAAGCACATTAATAGAGTGGTGCAGTGACGAGTCCTAAAACCCGGAAGTGAGTTAGCATGTTACCACGGTAACACGGTTCCCTCGTCTCAGAGCCAATGGGATTTGTCCATAGGATTTTGGAAAATAGCTCGAAATAAGGTCTGTGGTTGACACAAATTGAAGAGACGGATCACATTTTGTTCAACGAGAGTTTGTTGTGTGACTGCATTCTAAGTAGCAGCTGAGAAAAATGTTCTTCTATTCATTTATCCATCTTCTCATACAAAACATGACATGAACATAAAGCACTAACTTACCTTCCTGTGCTCAGACATTGCCGCGCCGCCAGAGATGCCCATCATGATCGACCACATGGCCCTAAAAGACATCCTGGGGCCCCCTCTGTTTGAGATGGAGGTGAGCAGGAGCCATCCACATTTACAGAAACCTGCAGAGCTGATCTCCAGATATATGTAATGTCCTGAGGCTGTGTGGTATTTCTACACAGCTCATGAATACAAAGAAAATATATCTCACAGCTCCGCAACAGCTGCTGTACATTAAGTGAGAATAACGCAGCAGCCACTTGATATCATCAAACAGTATAAAGTGAAACACCAAACCCGCTTTTCCCTTTTTGTAGTCTTTCTTTCATCCTTCTTTTCTTTCTCTACTCGCCTTCTTTGAGGTCATTCCCTGAATTAACGTTAAAGGTTTCACACCCTGCTTGAAGTCTTTCTAGTCCATCGACAGCTTCACACATGTTTTGTGTGTGTGTGTGTGTGTGTGTGTGTGTGTGTGTGTGTGTGTGTGTGTGTGGTAAGGTGTCTGAGCGGCTCACCCTGCCCGGCGTGGCTGTCGGCCTGGCCTGGACGCCGCTGGGGGGGGAGATCTTGTTTGTGGAGGCCAGTCGGATGGAGGGGGAGGGCCAGCTCACTCTGACAGGTCAGCTGGGAGATGTTATGAAGGAATCCGCACATCTGGCTATCAGCTGGCTCCGAGCCAACGCTAAGACCTACCAGCTCACCAACAGTGAGTGCACACAGACACAGACTGTACATCAGTTAAAGAAATGCTTATAATCCGCAGCTAGGCTAATTGACGTGCACTTGTGTGTGTTTGATCAGTGGTGGGAGGGCCAGACCCTATGGAAGGGACGGACATCCACCTCCACTTCCCTGCTGGAGCCGTCACCAAGGATGGCCCTTCTGCAGGTGTTACCATAGTAACCTGCCTAGCCTCGCTGTTTAGCGGTCGATTGGTCCGATCAGATGTCGCCATGACGGGCGAGATCACGCTGCGAGGGCTGGTGCTGCCTGTGAGTTCTCAATATGTAATTTAAAGACAGGATGAATTTGTTTTTCAACTTTAAACACACCTGATTGGTCTGTTTCAGGTGGGCGGGATCAAAGACAAGGTTTTGGCGGCACACAGAGCGGGAGTGAAGCGCGTCATCCTCCCGAAACGCAACGAGAAGGACTTAGTGGAGCTCCCAGCGAACGTCAGAGCCGACCTTGACTTTGTCATCGCCGCCAACCTGGATGATGTTCTGAACGGCGCCTTCGACGGAGGCTTCCCGGGAACAACCGGCACACACACACAGCCTCAGCTGAGCAGCAAACTGTAACACACTGAGGAACACACACACACACACACACACACACACACACACACACACACACACACACACACACACACACACACACACACAGTGAGAGAAGCATGTTGTAGTCCAACAGAGGAGAGAGTGCGTCATCATCCTCGACTTCTAGGAGTGTCATGGGTTTTTCCCTGATTTGCCTTTTCAGGAAATTGTAAGTCAGTGTGCAAAGCTGATATACTGAGAAGTCCGGTTGTTGGAGGAGTATGAGGGAAAAAACAAGACGACTTATTTTACATTTTGAGAAAACTGCCAAACTTTCAAGAATAATGTCAACATATCAGTGTATGCGCTAACACTGGTACTTTGATTTATTCCCAGAAAAGTTCAAACTTATTCTCCAAATGGCTAATATAACTGTATTTCCTACATGGTTTTGGACTATTCTCCACATTTGGAATTTATTCTCGAAATGCAAAATAGATCAACAATTTCCCTTGTTTTTTCCCTTTTATGCTTGGACCTAATACTCCTTCGAACAAAGCATAATTTTTTCTATTGAAGAGATAATTTGAGGTAATTGCTCCAAATTCCCATTCAAGCCCTGTAGGAGAATGAAATTGACTCTGAACTCTGTTATGGGAATTCTTAATGGTGTCATTGGCAGGGAGGATTCTGGTAGCGCCACCGCTGTGTTGGGATTCAGCCTCACTGCTGTTAAAAGCAGCATTAGTGGAAGGAATGGGAATGTATTGCCTTAGATTCTTGGCTAGCACCTAAACCACTTGCTGATTTAGTTTGATTGACACAGTGTGGGCTGAAAAGTAAAGGCAACGCCACCTGCTGAGCTGGCGTGTATGTGATGATGTGTTCTGTTTGTGTTTAATCACACATTGTGAACAAGTCTGGTTTCAGCTTCAATGGGTATGGAAAATGCATATTGTGATGTAAGAGCACATTTTACAACAACTAACAGAAAAGGTTACATTTAGTTTGATCATATTATGAATACTCAGGCCCTTCCTTAGGTGTCTCATTAATGCTTCTGGACAAATATGTTAAGAGAATCAAAAATGCCATTTTTGTGGCAGAATGAATTGGACTCAGTAATAATAATAATACATTTAATTTCAATGCGCTTTTTCAGGTGCTCAAAGACGCTTAGTGGTGATAAAACGAGATAAAATAGAATTAAAAAAATATATTAAAACAGCAACACCATATCATTCACAAATTAAAAGCCAGTCTGAAGCGGTATGTTTTGGTCAGTGTTTTGGAAGTGGGGGGGTCGGTGCAGTCTCTGATGTGTTGTGGAAGGGAGTTCCAGCAGCGATGGAGAAGGCTCTGTCCCCCCAGGTTCGGAGTTCGTGTGGGAACTGGGGATAGAGAGGAGGTTCGCTTCTTCAGTAAAAGGAACTTGCAACAAAAATGTAGTGAGAGGTGGTGAGACTAGTTATAACTGAATACACAATAAATACGTGTCTAGCTAGAGGGCTGGGCAGCTAGCTTAAATGCGGTCGCTACATTTGTTTAGCAACTAGTGTCAGCTAAGTCATCTCGTGAAGAAGGAAGAAAAAAAACGGTTTTATTTTTAAGAAAGAATAAAGCTTTATGTCTCCTTTTGGCATCTTTTTCAATTATTTATCTAAAGATATTTGTAGAATGTATTCAGTTATAGTTCGTTTCAGCACTGTTTCAGTGCTCTGCTCTGTAACCACAATACTGTACTTAAGGGGGCTGTCTGAAGAATAAATCAAATTAAAATTAAAATCCCTGAGCTTAATGTGAAAGGTGTAGAAAACTGTAGTAAAGATTTTTAAATCAATGCAACTCCGATTTCTTAATGAACAGAATGCACGTATGTCCTAATAAAGTTGCTTGACATATTGAAAAAGTGCCTTTTTTATGTCTTCACATGTTTTTGTGTCTCACTAACTGCATTTACCTCGCACAGGATGATCGTATTCGTATCCCTGCTGAATTCACACTGAAGCAGCATTTCTTTGGTTTGGACTTTCAACTCTGCTACAGATGTGATTTTCTTCCCCTGCAGCGATCTAATGCAGAACACCAGCGTGCAGTGTGGTTTTACATATTCGACAGCCATGAAAAGATTCATGGACATGCAGAACATTTTCACCAGATACATTCGACCAAGCCAAGAACATCAAAAGAGTTGTATGGGTACAACAGATTTTACACGGCGCTTGCGTAATCCGTGTATCTACCGTCCAATTGTTTTTCTTTATTAAACACGTAA
>CALSBZ010046897.1:450389-468074 GCA_943591055.1 Gobionotothen gibberifrons | reverse complement strand
TAGCTAGCGAATGAATCCTGTGTAGGCCTAATAAAGCTAGACAATAGCTAGCTAGGTAACAGTGAAAGTCATCCATACCACTGAGTGCACGACAGCAATGTTTTAACAGATACTTTTCAGATTGTGCACTTTATGAAAGCAAGTAGTATAGACAGTGTACCAAATGGAAGTGTGCTCGCAGTGTTATTTGAATTGAGACACAGCATAAGTATTCAATGCAAAAAATTCACAGGGAGACAAAACATTTGTTCTGCTCTTCCTGTAGTCCAGTTCAACAGTGTTACTGCTAAACTAGCTGTGCAGTAGGTGTTGCATTCAAAGGCCTCCTATTGCAACAAGAAGCCCCACAATCTGTCCCAAATTAGACGGCCTGGCCTGTAGGGAATTCCCCCAAAGCTATTTTTCCTGGCTGAAGCTGACCCGCATATGATTAGCATCAGTATTTTCTCCTGAAATCGAGGAATTATCTTTGGACACACACATCGTCAGTGTTGGCAAGTCACTTTGCCTGAAACACAAGCCACATTTGCATAATGAGAGACAGATTTGTGAGCAGCATGTTGTTTAGCTGCTCTGGTCTGTTTTAGTGTCTCCTACAGTATGTCTCCGATTTCTTTTTTAATAAATAGATACAATTAATATAATATTGTGGAGGTTCATGAAATGATTATTCTGGATAGAAAAAAAACCTATGTTTACCTTAGTGTTTGCTTGGCAGGGATGAGGGTTAATCTGATGCCTGAAACACAGACCACACACTTTTGCATGGAGGCAAAGCAGCTGAAAGGAGTGAGCTCCTTAAATAAGCATACCCCATACCTGTGTGATCCCTACACCTACTAGGCCTCCCCTTAAAACCCCTCCATATCCAATGACAGGAAGTACAATATTAAGTTTCAGTCAAGCAGGATTTATTTCCTTTTGGCAGCAGTTGTGTTTACAAGGAAACAACCTTTAACCCTGGGGTGTTTAACGGCCACATTTGGTAGGTTATTGAATGTGTTTCAAAAGTCTTAATACATGGTTCAAAAAGAGAAACCTCTATCTACTAAAAGATCTAATAGTATTGACCTACCAGCTGAATGTTTCACTTTCACTTTTCTTTTTTCCCTTTTAATATACAGCAAAAGAAAGCTGTATTTATACAATATGGATACAAGGTGGAATGTGGAAAGCAATGCTTGTTGTTCAAAAGCCCTTCACAACCAAACATGTGTTTTAATTTATTCAGGTTTAATAGATCTCTGCTCAGGTTCACGTTGGGTGAAGCTGAGAGTTTCCTGATCAACTAAATGTGCTTAAAATTAAAGAGAAAAAGAGGTTGTCCTGCCCTCAGGTGAAACAAACTAAACAACGGGGTCGTAGACTTGTCAGTGGAGCAGTTTCTACACAGTACATCATATTCCTGGAAAATACTTAATCAGGAAGGAAATGAAATATGTATAACTGTTTGATGGATGTGTTGGTTCTTTAAAGGTCACCTATTATGCAAAATCCACGTTTTCCTATCTTTTATACATAACCATGTGTCCCCTCTGTTTAAAGAGATTCTGAAAGTTTCAGGAAAAAAGATTCGCTCACTTTTTGTCCAGATCCATTGATATAAAAACCTGTCTGAAAATGAGCTGATCAGATTTTGGCCACTTTGTGATGTCATAACGATTTTTTGGCTTGTGTAACCATTAACCAATAACCAACCAAGGTCCCCCCACCTTATCACCTGAAGCTCCTCCTAGAGCACCATTGTGTTCTTTGTAACCAAATATCTCTCAAAGGGCCGTGGGGAGTGGCTCCTTATTGTCATCTAAAGTAACAGACAGAGAATCAGCACTTTTGAAACAGGGCTGAAACAGAGGGGATTATGGGATGCTGCAATGCACGATCTGTTTGGTATTTCAGCCAAACACTTCAGAGACATGTTTTGTATCTAAGACCTATAATATCTTGATGAAAAACAGTATAATAGGGGACCTTTAATGGAATACTTCACCTGCAAAAGAACCTCTTATATAAAAATGACTCACCTTCAATTCTTTAAAAACACACATGTTTCACATAGACATGTTCAATGAAGAGTCAAATGACAGAGAATTACTTTATATTTTAATTTTAAAGTAAATGGGGCCTAACAAAAACATCAGTTTACAAATTCTGACACATATTGTGCAGTGTTATCCAAGTCTCATTTATCCCATCGTATGCTCAATAGTACCTAAACATATGCATTTTCCCAAACATATGACTATTTAAAGGGTCCCTATTATGCTTTTGAGGTTTTCCCTTTGCTGTAGTGCGTTATATAGGTTTTATGCAAATGGTCTGCAAAGACTAAAATCACAAAGTTCCCTCCAGAGGGAGTTTCTCTCCCACACACTCCCCCCAACTGAAACGCCTCCATTGGACTCCTTTGTTTACCTCAGTGACAAAGTGACATCACTATGTAACACTCACCCTTCTATTGGTCTGGTCTGTCTGGTTTCAGACGGAGGGTGAAAAGAGGAGCTGCACCACAGTATGAGAAAAATAAATCACTTTTTTAACAAATATGAACCTGAAAATGTGCATTAAGGGCCCCTTTAAAGCACTCCAGACAAGCACGAATGAGCATGATGCTATTTTAATAAAGTGTTGCTGTTATTAAATGTGCCCCCATCCACCTTGATTTATCAACAGCTTTGCATGTTTTTTAAGCTCTTTGTTCACCCTTTAGGTATGCAAGAAAAAACTATTTTCCTCTGTTCACAGTTGAGTAATTGATGAACAAAAATATAATTTTGTATTTAAATATCCCTATAAAGCAATATTTGGAGATACACTGCCTGAGGTCAATACAAATTAGGTTTTTCTAACACCCTTCCTCTGCTTTCACGTGTGAACGTTTCATTCTCTGGGGAATAACGCGAAAATTAACCACGTGGATGTATTTGGGAGCAAGGTTCGGAGGATAATTGATGCAATAGACTTTGACAAGTACCGTTCCTGTTTCTGATTACCGATACTTTACCGTGAGCTCCGTGTCATCTTTCCACATCCTGCCTCAGTTATCCTGTCAGATGAGGCCCTGCCTGATGTACGAAGAGTCCTTCACATGTGTTTCGTCTTTTCTCCTGACCTTCTTAAAGCCCAAAATCTTAAAAATATGGAGGTTTTAACCCTGCCCTTTGACACAAACTGTGCTTCCACATTTTATGAATGTGACATAATGCAGACATGGCCATAAAACATTGTTATTACATTACAAGATATGAGCTATCTTTTGTATGAAAACAATACACAACTTTTGTAATAAATCCTCCAAAGGCAAACTTAACAGTCTGTTATCCTTTATAGAGATGTTAGGGATCCATTAGACTTCAGAAAGAGTTAGTCCTCCTTATTAATGTTGTTGAACGCCGACAGCAGAAATACTTTTTTGAGTAAAAAGTATTAAACCTATCCATATTTTACAGTTGATATTTTTGCCTTAGCTGGCTTTGGAAAAAAATCAGTTTAGGACTGGTGTTAATAAGAAAGTTATGAAGTATCAAGGTGGTAAAACAACATTAAGGTTTTTCTTTTGGATCCCAATCAGGAGTTTTAGTTTGGGCTAAGATTAACACAGACATGTTTTAAAGGCAATGTTTAAAATGGTGAAAACCAATTTTTTTTACGCAACAATTGTACCCTGTTTCCGTGTGTTTTAATAGAATTTCCCACTGCTCACTTAATAAAGCTAATACAAAAACAATGCTTGTAAAAAGAGCTTAAGATGGCGGCCTGTAGTTGTGGAGTTAAAATGAAAGGTCACAGGCTTCTTGATTTCTAACATATGGCCTTTAATACAATAAGCCAACCCATATATTTAAATGTATAAATGTATGTGACTTTCAGACACCTTCATTATGAAGCACTGAAAAGGGCAAAGAAAACTGCAGACAAGTAAAATATATGACATAATACCGCCATAAATATTTAAATAATATTGTTTAATAATTCAAATGTTGTGTAAAGCAATAAAAAGCCTTCCACATTTGTTTATTGATCAGAGGTCAAAAGAAAACTATGAAACATTATTCCTTTTCAGACTTTTAATTATTTGTGTTATCTCCTATGAGTGGTAAACAAAATAGTATATAAAATATGTACAAGAATAATAAATATAGCGAAGTGAAGTGAATAGTAATACAATAAGGATAGAACAAAGTAACTATAATAAACATATGTACAAGACACATACACAAATATCAAATACAAACTGGAAAACAACAATAAAATTGCTGTAAAAAAAACACAAAAAATTCAAGCAGACAGAGAACATGAATGTTGTGGCTATTGCTGAATGCACACTGACCCCTAGTGGATAATATGAAGAAGTGACATAGCACTGCTATGATGACAAAGCACAGTTTCTTTTTAGTTTTCTTTAAAACCTTTTACAATAGCAATAAGGCCCAAAGTGAATATCAATCTTATCATACATTTTTTGAAATAACGGCACTGTAAGTCCAGCATTGCACACTGCAGTGCATGAGGATGGGTGTGCATTGTGCAAAAACAAAAGCATCCTTCTCAACTCAGTTTTCCAGAAAAAACTAAATTGTGCTTGCAGCCAACTTGGGTTTCTACATCTGATTGAATCCGTGTATCTACCGTCCAATTGTTTTTCTTTATGAAACACGTAAACGGAAGAGCGTCTGAGAGGCCTTTTTGCTTTTTGCTTTTTACCTTACTAAATGGTCAAATGGTCATTGGAGCGAGGGGCGGGGCGGAAGTCACGGAAGTGATTTCAAAACAAAAGCACTCGTTTGCTAAAATCACACTTTTAATCACGAAATTAGCGATCACAACGAAAACGGCCAAGACACATATTGAGCCCAGAAAATGTATGTTATTAAGGGCTGTACATATAATAAGCCTCTGTCTGAAATGCACAACATTGTTAGGAGATTTAAACTATAGCCGACAGCGATTCTGCACTGCGGTCACTCAGCCGCCTCTCGCGTTTGTTTTTTCAAATCAGCTGCTCTTCATTTTTCCTGCTATATTTGACGAGTGATACAAATATTTTTTACCACAAGTTCTTAATAAAACTGACACTGTTGGACTGGGTTCTATTTTGACTTCTACCAGAAATAAAATGAAGTACTTTTACTGTGTATTTTTTTAGAAATCCTCTGTCAAAGTCCCCTGCTGAGAACAACATCAAGCCACTTCTGCTAAGTTTGATGAGGGAATTCTTTTTTTTTGCCATTAGTTCTTCGTGAGATTGATCCTGTTGGACTCAGTACTAGTGAAACTACCCCCACAAGTACTATGAAGTACTTACTGTGTACTTTTTCAGTACTCCTCTGTCAATGTCCCCTCCTGAGAACAAGAATGCATGTTTCTCTGCTATTTTGAATAAGCGTTAAAAAACCTTTCTTCTTGAGACTGATATTGTTGGACAGAGTATTTTTAAGAGGATGGTAGACATGATATCAGCTATACTTCCAGTCAGTACTCCGGCAGCAGCATTTTTACACCTTGGAAAGTCTTTAGAGTCTGGCCTGGATAGCTGGTTACAAATATCCTTCAGTACACTGACATACTAGTTGGCCTCTTATGAAGCTGCTATCTTTTAAAATTTGATTATTTCTCTGCTCCTAGTTCATTCCTCGCAGATTCTTCCATCAATCCCAGTCATTGCATGTCAGTCAATAGAGCTTCGAAAAATGTGTCCAATTCAACAAAATGTTTTTTTGTGAGTGAAGGCCAGAGCTACATGACATTGTTTGATTGTGTAATTACAAGGTGAGAGAAAATAAATGCACATCCTCCTATGAAACCTATTTTATTTCCTTTTCCATGTTATACTTATACTTACTTGCATTAGAACATTTGCATGTTGAACTACATGCTGATATATCTTCCTCAGCCTCAAGGAAATACATAAAAAAATAAATGGATTCATAAATGTATAAATTAATAATGTTGTGTACAAACATTTCAAATTTAAATATAAAATGAAAAAAAAGTTTACTTTTGAAATGATTTCTCACAAAAACCTTTCTAAATTACAGTCAATTATTACAAAAGTTTTAGTCAATAAACGTTTTTCTGCCTAAAATAGTTGAAATTGAACGTAAACTATATCAAACACCACATGCATGGCAATTAACCCATTTGTGCCTACTATTTAAATTGACTTTGGTTAGTTAATACAAATATTGATATTATATATATATAATTGATTCAGTCTTTCTGAACACTTTAAAAAAAAAATACTGCAAATGAAGAATATTTAAAATGTTCTGCAAAGGTAGTGCCCTAACTTACAGCAGTTGAAAAATATTTGTGGAAGGATACATTCTTCATGGGCTTCAATGGCTCTCTAGATAAAGGGCGTTTTATGGTTGCTTGTATTATCCTCAGATAGTGGGTTGTTTAAATAACTAGTTTTAAATATTGCAAAAAATTGCTCCAAAAAAGGCCAGTCTGTATTACTTCAAGCACCACAAGATTCAGAGTTTATAAAGTACAATTCTTGGCCATTTATTGTGTCATTTCTCCAAACACATACAGTAAAAATGCCTGTTTTGAAGCCTTAACATGGTGCAGGAAAAGGACTTTACATTGGGTTATACTTAAAGACAGGACTATTCAGTTAAGAGAAGAGAAAAAGGAAAGCAAACTGTTATAATGGGTGATGTTACATTAATGACAGACATAATATGAGGTTGGCACTCAGACTCTGAGGGGTCATTTTGTGATCATGGGGCATCACCCTTACAGCATCAGGACAATATCATATGGAGTCAGACACTAGAAGTGTGCTGGAGGCGTTGACTGGGACTGATGGAAGGATGAGGCTGATGAGACTGAAGAATCTGTGAGGAACGAACTAGCGGCTGAGAAATAATCATATATTAAAAGACAGCAGCTTCATAAGAGGCCAACCAGAGTGACAGAGTGTGTCAGTGTGCTGTCAATCCTGTCAATCACAAGGTAGCCACGCCCTAAAGCATATCCTGCTTTACCGTCTATTTAAGTCTAATTAGAACCATCAGTTACAAAAAGAACCTCATATTGTATTGCAGAAGACTTGGTGCTAGAAATTGAGACCATCAAATAATCAGGAAAATGTTTCCCCGTGATAATAAAGTAAGTTTGAAGTATGATCATTTTCTCATAGACTTCTATACAATTGAAGAAGTTATTTTTGAAACCAGTGGATTCACTCCCTGCTAGCTATAGGACAGTTATTAAGTCATTTCTGCCATACTTTTCAGACCTTGTGGGTACTTTTTGAATAGCAGCAGACATTTCATAAAAGATAAACCTTGGCACATAAATGTAAAACTATCATGGGAAACCTTAGTGAGCCTATGGTAGCACTTTAATGGAACATGGGAAACACCACAAGTGTGCCATAGTATTGAATACATGACACAATTATTTCAATAGGGGGCGCTCAGCTTACACACAGCTCATTACTGCACTGTGGTTGTGTCATCATGTGACTGCAACAACGCTGATGTATAGTCATAGAGGTGATTTAATGGATTAGTGGGAGAATCTGTAACATTCTTAAGTTTTCACGACTCTGTGAACAGGGGATGCATTGACCAATACTCATACTGTAATTCATGGTGGTATAGTTCAGAAAAAAGCTTTGCTGGAAATATAAAAAGATCAGAAGGACTTATAATGATATAAAGGGGAAGAAGAGCAGCGTGTGGAGGTCTGTATCTAGTGACATCTGTTTTTTTCTTGCTTTTTTGAACATCACCATACAGTAACCAAAGCAGAAGTACATGCCCTTAACTTGAAACATATGCAAAACCTTCAAATCTAAAGGCACACGCCGTTTTCAGGCAATTCCACAGTGCAAAGACATGAAGTGTGCACTTTTGAAACATAACAAATCCTGAATCTGATAAGAGGGAACTTCTGTTTCGTATTTAACTATTTCTCTTTTGTATTTTCCAAAAGAAAAAGAAAAAGCCATGTGTAACTACTTTGCCTACGGTTAAGAGCAGATATTTTTAGTCACACAACTGAAACCATTCAGTCACACACAGGGGCACCGTAAGGGGGTGAAAAGTTAGGACGATTCTAAGGGCCCGTGACTGACAGGGGCCCAAACATTTTTTATGTAACCAATGTGATATCTTATCATGGGGCCCAAAATCCCTGGCGGCGCCCCTGGTCACACATATCAAACAGGGAGGTATACATTATTTCACACAAATGACAACAGGGCGCCATCTTGTTGAAAATAAAAACTATCCACCAGGGAACAGAAAATCTGGTTTTGGTTAAAAGGGAACGTGGGAACCAATACATTGTTATGAGAGTTCTTAAAGGGAATAATTCATGTTAAACAGTTTTACTGTACTGTCTCACTGCTCATATGACATCTTGTATGACTTAAACCAGAGAAAGGGAATTTGTGTGGGAAAGTCTTCCTTTATCTCAAACAATTCATTGTCAAAACAATCCAAACTTTCAGCAGGGTTTTAGCAGTTTCACAAGCAGTTTATTTACAAAATGTGGTACTCTAGGTCAGCCTGACCTGGATGCTGCTAGCAAGGATCCAGGATTATAACGTTTCTGTAGAAATCTGCTAGCGGCACTAAGTTGTTTAGACTCTAGGGATAGCAATGTCAGTCTGACACCCAGATGGTCTGCTAATGTGGTCCTGTCTGAAAAATCTCAGCCACTACTGAATGATTTGTCCTGAAATATTTTACAGACTTTGTTTGTTCTCTGAAAATGAATCCAAATGATTTTGATTACCCCCTTTCATTTAGCGCCAGCAGCAATTTGACAATTGTGGTTTTGAGCAAAATATCTCCACAAATGTGTAGATTATCATGTCCCCTTCTTTATTATCCATTATTACTTTAAATGCTATCTTTAGGTCAAACTTCAAATGTTTCCAATGCAAAATTAATGACATTCAAATTTAACTTAGATGTAGCCTACTTTGTGTTAGTCTTAGTTAGCTAAACTTAAAGATTAAACCCGCGAACAGTATCGTTAGCATGTTAGCATCGTCATTGTAAGCGTCTTAGCACTTAGCTGAAAGCACTGCTGTGACTAGTAACAGCCTCACAGCTTGCTAGAAAAAACATTTATTTTGGTTCGTTTTAATCCGCTGAGCTTGTTACCTAACAAAGTAAAAATGTGATTAAAGAAAATTAAAATAGTCAAAAAATGATTTATGTATTAAATACAATGTGGCTCAAAGTATTTTTTATAATGTACACAATAGAATGAACCCTTACTACCTTGTTACAACCATTAACACATTTAAAGGAATAGTTTATAGTTAATATGATATATCCCCAGCAGCCTGTTAGCTTAGCATAGCATACATATTGGAAAACAGGAACACACAGCTTGCCTTACTGGCCAAAATGTTCTTTCCAACTAAACGTATGATCATCACAGTTATGTTGCCTCTTACAATACAATACATTATGTGCAATAGGGAAAGTGCTGTACCTGTATGTTTCTTGTTTGTTTCTTTGCCATGTGATATGTGATCTCTGTTCTGTATCTATGACTGATTGACCTGAATGTTTTATGTTTATTATCTCGATGCCCAAGACAAATTTCTCCTAAGGGAGACAATAAAGCTCTATCTTATCTTATTAAAGACAAATTATTTCAAACACGGCTGAACAGATGAAAATGAAAATAAACACAGGAAAAGGTATGTGGGACTGCTTTTTTTATTGTGTTTTTCACATACATAAAACCATAGGTCCACCGTAGCAAAAAAAAAGCTTGTATTTACAAAAAATAAATCAATATACCCAAAATTATTATAATACAACAAAAGAGAAAATTCCGACACGTATATTCTTGCACATGTGTTCATATGTTCAGTGTGTGTCTTTTTATCCCAGCAGCAGCCCCGACAGGGCGTTCAGGTCTCTCATGTACGGGTTGTCGCTGAGTATGCGGTCGATGCGCTGCTTCTGTTCGGGGAAGATGTCGTAAAGCTTTCTCTTCAGCACCGACGTCTCCCCTGGCGACCGCTGGGGAGGCGGGGAGGGCGAGGGCGACGGGGAACGGCGGGGCGGGAGCCACTCGGGGGGGCCGGAGTGGGGCCAGTGCGTCTGGTGGGGCGTCAGAGAGGAAGGGGGTAGCGGCGTGGAGGCGGGGGTCCGAGGAGCCGAGTGGAGGGCCTGGACGTAGAGCGGCAGCTGCTGCTGGGACGACGGCCGGAAGCATGGGGGTCTCATAGGGGGAGGAGTGGGCGGGGCCCTCCTGACAGGAAGAGAGAAAATGAGAGGAGGAGAGTGTGAAAGGTGCAACAGCCCATTCACTGCAACATAAGCCCAAATAAACATACCGATTTAAAAATAATTGTATGGATTCAAAAAGGATTGTTTTGCTTCTGCTTCAAAAAAGTAGTCCATTCCTTGTGTGCCAACGGCTGGAGCTGTGGTGACCGCAACGTAACCTCAAAATGATGGCAGCACCGAGCGAGGTTTTCTGTAACTGTCCAGGTGTGTTCACATTGATTTTCCATAAAGCAGTCTTTAAACACTTCCAGAGCCAATACCGTGTTCCCTTAAAGTGGACCTATCATGCTATATTTGAATAATATAGTGTAGGACCATACCTATATAAGGCATATTTATACTTTTTATTTTTCAAAATACCAAACAGATCATGCATTTTAGCCATTCCTCATTTCGCTCAATTTAACACTGTCTTTTCATGGGCTGATTCTGTGAGAATAGCACCATCTACAGGCCTGGCATATGTACTACAGCGTCTCCAGCGCTTTCGAACGGCAATGTCCGTGGCTGTCTCCTCCTGATTGGTGGAGTTGGCCCAATAGCCGTAGCGCCACTTCTGTGACGTCATAGAAGTGTTCAAATCTGGATCAGTCTGTATCAGATCCGTTGCAGCCCCTTTTTTTGAGATTTGGGTATGGAGGAAAATAGAGAGGGTTGTGTTTTCTGACACTTGGTGAGTTCCCTGACACACCGGGGACACATATTCATGCATAAAAGATGTACAAAAGTGCATTTTGCATGATAGGTCCCCTTTAAGTGTTTACTTCCTGTCTGTCTTCTTCTGCTGATTTATCTGTACTCCAGCTTTCTGTGTTTCTACCTCGTTCCTTTCCTTGCACTGTTTTCATGTTTTTGTTCTCCTTTATTTTTTACTGGGGACAATTTAGCCAGAATGAATCCCAAGTTTGTTGCTCTCCACAAATATAAAAAATAACATTCAACAAGTATTCCATGGGGTTTTCTTATTTACGAAGACAGATGTGTTTGTTTTGCCAACGGCTGCCATTAAATTGACCGGACTTCTTTCTGCGTTTTGATATGAATGCACATAGTCCCTTGATCAGAGCGTTGTTAGTAACGCTTTGCTATTGAAAGAGAGCAGACTGCTGAACGTCTTAATTGACCAATCCGAATAGAGGATTCCCCTAAGCTTTGCAAGTATAATCTTTATTTAATATAACTGCAAGTGTTTCAATGACACGACAACCATGTCTTTTTTAAGGTTTTGGCTAACGTTAGACACATCTGTGGATAAAACATACCTGTTGTCTTTACGCAGGAAGAAGTCTAGATGCGGTCCGTTTCTCCCCAGAGGGTCATCAGGGATCATGAAGTGGTCCTCCACAAAAGTAAACTGAAGCAACCTATCAGTGAAAGAAAAAATAATATCACTATTTGAAGTGAAGTATGATCTTTAATCTGCCAGGCTTCAGGTGTAGGCGCTACAGAGTGAACATTCGTCATCCAGCTGGCAGTGTGCCTTGTGGACTTTCCAGTGGCAAGTTGGGTAATGGAAACGTAATGACTGACTGAGCTGTGATACGTCATTAACAGTCACCTCTCTTGAATGATCTTGCGCCAGGTGTCCGAGGTGTCGACAAAGTCCCTCAGGTTGTCATTGGTTACGATGATCCCGTCTGTTTTTTCTGCTAGGTGGAGCAGGAACCTATCAAAGAGAGAGAAAGTGTGGATTAGACACTCGGGAGTTTCCCTGCGGTCAAAGGTCAGAAGCTGGTGAATTCACAGTGAAACACACACCTAAAGTGATGATCAAAATCTGGCTTTACCAGAATGACAACATTAAAAATATCTATTAAACCATAAAACACCACTTATTTTACTTAAGATCTGTTGGCTCTGTCCTCTAGTAGTCAGCTTCATCCTCCCTGTTTGAAAATACATTATGACTGTAGTTGTTGATGGGTGGGGTGAGAGTCAAGGAAACATAATGTTGAATTTTTGCGTAGGGGAGGAGGAGATAAGTTCATAATGGAACTGAAACGCCCAGAAATAAGCGAGCGGTTCGATCCCGGCTCTATAACAGCATGATATACGTCTCTGCTATACACCTCCATCTCTTGTGTCTGTGTTGTTTTAGCCGTCTGGAGGACTCTCTCCTCAAAGGTTAAAGGCTGTGTGTGTACCTGTCGTCATGTGAGGATATCCTCTGGCCACACACCTCTCTGGAGGGAGTGAAGGAGAGCAGTCGCAGGTCTTCTAGCTGGTTTAGAAAGTGTTGCTCTGCAAAATAAATGTGTTATATTTATACTACAAAATAATAGAAATGGAAAATCAAGAAAACACAGAGAAATAGATCCTGCACGCTCAAACATGCAGGTATATAGATCGTAGATTCTTTTTTACCAGGAGGCCTGATATGAAAGCGTATTCAAATTACATTATATTACTTTAACAATCATTTTGAAATGGTTATAGTGTTGACATCAGTTTTGATTAGATCCTGTGTACATGGTATTTAAAAATGTCTATAATCTTATTTTATTTCACTTAAACAACCTTAAAAGCTGAAAGTCAACACTTTTACATTCGGTTTCTTTATTCGACAGATGACAGTGTATAAATGAGGGAGAGAGAACGAGAAGGGGGATGTGATATTCAACCAAGGACCTCGAGGCCAGAATGGAACCAGGATCATTATTGTTACATAGCAACCACACAGCTGAGAGTCTGCCCTGTGTACCTGTTGTGAGTCGGTCCCTCTTCTGACGCCACTGGGGGACAAACACTGTGATCTCCCTGTGGCCCAGTTTCCAAAATGTCTCCACAGCCAGCGCTATCCCTCGACAGGAGAAGAACCGATGAAGGCCGTGACTGGAGAGGAGGAGGAAAAGAGAAGCGACACAGTGAGGAGGAGGAGGAGGAGGAGGGACACATCAGGAATATGTTTGACAACCACTGAGCACTGTGACTGATGAGCAGCGTCTCCAAGAGTGCCGAGCCCTGCAGTGAAACCTACAATATGCTTAGGACATGAATAGAAAAAAAAAAAGACATACCTAATGCAAATGACACTATCATGCAAGGTAAATGCAGGATTAAGTAAACTACATGCATGGAATGTAGATTACTATGAAACTAAATGTAAAATAAAATACTGCTTGATGTATTAATTTATAAATATGTATTAAAAAAAAAAATCAATGAGGAGAAAAAAAGGCTGTATATTATATCTTAATTTATTTTTGAAACACAGTATGTTTTACGATTCCTTTTTAAAAATGTATTACAAAAACATCTAAAAGAAAACTTAAGTATTAAGGAATCAAAGCCCAAAAAATGGTCACATTTATAATCAAAACAATTAAAAACATCATATATGTATAAAATAGAAATTCTGTGCTTCTGCGATTAGTAATATTCATAAAGTCTAAAGCCACAGACTACGTTCGCAACAGCAATCTCTGGCCTTGTATCACTAAAGAAATAAAATAATACAATACAATATTTCCAATGAGTTTCATCAAGTTAGGTATACAGATTTAACATTTGGGTAAAAGAGCGCATTGGCATAAATATCAGCGATCAGTACGAGTTGAGTTGTTTCGGGAAACAAATTGGATTTAAGTTTGTTTGAGTACTGCATTAGCCCACATTGCGAAGCCCTATATGGATCCGCCCATTCCTATATATACTAAATCATCGCAAAATAAATCACAAGGCAACAATTTTCTAACTAATTTCCTCTGGCCTGTTTAAATAGCACCTCTGGGTAAGAAAGAAATCCACACATGGAAATGAACTACAGCGTTAGGCAAACAACAGCAGTGAACCATGTCAAACAGGTTCCAATGGTCTCCCTGGCAACTGAAGTAATGATAAACTGGGCAGTTGTTTTGAGGGTGCTCAATACAAAACTCACAGACAAACAAACTGCACATCACACCCTCAGCTGACCCATATTGACGGTGTTGACGTGCACAGTCTGTGCGCGGACGTCAGACAGCTGTAATACAACAAATGGGTCAAAACCACAAAACAAAACAAACAACAAACAGAAACAGAGATGAGAAACTCCCCAAGAGCAGCCAGCAGGAAGCAGGAAGCTGCAGCGAGCCGCACGCTGCTGACGTCCTTGCAGGGTTTTTAACTCGGTTTAAACATATATATTATTGCCAATTTGCTGGTCTTAGGTGTGTGTGGTGAAGGAAATGCTGCATAGACTATGCCATAAAAAAACTTCCATTGATCATCCACACCGCAAAAACTAAAAGAATGAAATGGCTATTTCTGAAAATAAGCTATTTTCATATTGGGGGAAATCTGCATGTTAACAGGATTATTTTCAGGGGAAAAGTTTGAATCTGTTTCGGAAATAAGTATAGCAGAGTTTTTCAACCATTTAGCAGCAGAAAAATGTGTCAACTTTTCTGTAACGGAATACAACTCAAGACTGAATGCAGTCCAACAAGTCAGACTGGTGCTTTAAAAGGTCCCATGTCATTTCTACTGGTCATATTTCCATTATTGAGGTATACTAGAATAGATTTAAGTTGTGCAATTTTCCAAACTCACATTGGTTTCTCATACAACATCTCTGTATAGCAGGGGTGCCCAACCTTTTTTGAACCGAGAGCTACTTTTAAAGTTGCCAGTCTGCCGAGATCTACCAGTCCAAATAGAGAGGCGTAGCCATTAGGGACAGCCTACTACCAGGTAAATACAGACTTCTACTTGTATACAACTGGCCTTTGTACGATTAATACTTCATAAAATACTGCAGATCCTTTATCTTACCTCTTTCTAATCTACACACATACAAGTATTTAACTGAAGTTACACAACAGTGTTGTTGATACAGAGTTGGAGGTTATTCACACGTCACATACTACAGTGGGTAATGTTTTCAAGAAACATTGAACAGTGCTGCCACATATGACAGGGAAAAAAAGACTGAACCCTTTCTTTGCCATTATATAAAAATAGTGTTGCTACAAAGGTATACATTAGGCTTACTAATAAGACAACTCAGACCTGAAGCTACTCAGGAATCTGCTGCCAAAGTGCAATAAAAAAGACAGAATTAATAGAATCAAACCCTTTTTTTGTTGCATTTTAGTATAAAAAGAAATGCCTTTAAAATAGGATGCAAGCAACACTAGTTTGTTAACCTCAATTGATAATAGACTATAATCAATTTAAGTTTGCATTCTTATACCATTTTGTACAATAATTATAATGAATAAGTTCAAACAAACTAACACTTACAGCTGATTAATAACGGTATCTAACTTGAGTTTTTATTATATCAAAAACCTGTTGAAATGCTACTGTTATTTTTACTGTCCCCAAAAAGCATGCCGGCAGCCTCCAGGAATCCTTCTTTCACAACTTCGCCGTCTTAGAAAGACTTCATGTGTTTCGCAAGAACGTGACTGACACGATAAGATGCTATGGTAGCAGCCTTGCTCTTGTTGTTGGGCCTGGTGAAAATGGACTGCTGTGCATTTATCTGTCCTTTCAGGTCCCTCACCTTTTGGGAGCGTAGGGCAGAATTAGGAGGGAGCGTTTGTGCACTGTTTTGAAATGCCGCTCCTAAATTACCCTTCTTCGGTAAAGCCACGCTCGCATTGCAGATGAGACAGATGGACTTTGAATTGGAATAGATACAAAAATAATCATCCTCCCACTCGGAGTGAATATTATATATTTTGGGCTTTTTTGTTGTTTTGCATCTGCCATAATTGCGGTCTTGTGTGTGTGCGGACTGTCACTCCTGGCTGTTACACGGACTGCGGACAACGTCAGCTAACTGTGCCCACTGCCCACTAGCCACACCCCGACACATGGGGTCCCGCCAGCCAATCACAAAGCTTTGATGCGTTCAAGTGCATTATTCTGGCACAGGAATATTATGTTATAGGACATTAACGATACAACAGAATATTGTTGTTCTATTTTTAGACACATCTCGCGATCGACTGGGAATCTCCCAGAGATCGACTGGTCGATCGTGATCGACTGGTTGGGCACCCCTGGGCTAAGCTAACGCAATATATGCTCCGACCGTACACACTCACAACAACGGCCTATACAGACATAAATAAGCCAGCGACTGTATTCACCATGACACAGACAGTCTGTGGTTTGTACTTGTTTATAACTTTTGATATGAGGAGCTGTGAGCTTGAGTGCTAACAGCTAACAGCTAACAGCTGATGTTGTTTTTCTGGGGTGCTCGTTGAAGATGACGTCACGGCTCCGCCTACACTGCGTTACTATAGTAACTGCCCCAGCTCCTAAACTGTAATGTGAGCGCAGCATTAAAGTGAGCCAGGCCAAACCAAGCCAAACCAAACCAAACCAAACCAAACCAAGCCTGCAGTGTGAAAGCGCCATAAGTGTTAGGGTAAGATAACCCTAACCATTAGTGGTGCTCAATACTGGAGGCCTTTGGGACCATGCATGTTATTTTATCCCATAAAACTAAAACAATTGAGCCAAAAAAGCTTAATAATGCTGTTTGAAATAACTTAAAAGTATATCAAATAGAAAATGTCTGTCCTGTGGCGTTTCTGACTGGGAAAGTGAACACAAAATCCCAAACCTACTGTTCTCTGAACTGTCTCTTTTACCAAATCACAAACATTCGGGCTATTTTCTGTGATCTTGTTTTTTTGGTAATGTACTAGCTAATTTAATATTTGTTTAGAGCCATTCACTGAGCCTCCCCTGAAACAGTTTGGAGCCCTCCCTGGGAAAGACCCGCCTCCCACTTAAAAAACCTCTGCTATAGATATTTGTCTTCCTTTCTTGCCAGGATGTTCACCTCATTATTAAGAAGACAAGTTGATTGTGATGGGTAATTCTTTGAGTATGTATTGTCCCTAATGGACTTTAATGGACACCCACATTTAGGCAATTAAGTAGATTGGTTTAAAGCAGCGTTTCTCAAAGTGTGGGGCGCTCCCGACTGGTGGGGCGCAGAGATATGATAGGTCGGTCGCGAATGGACGCGATGAACGGGAGATTATTATTATTTTTTTTTTGAATACATTTTTTGGACCTCAGGCCGGAATTGAACCTGGGTCCTTGCGGGCGGTAGTGGACTGTTACAGCCGGAGACTCGCAACGGGTGTTTGCGGCGGCGGATCCGCTGTGAAAGTCCACGGCCCACCTATGCCAGAGCCAGCGGCCCACCGAAGGCAGCAGCCCACAAACGGCAGCGTCCCACCAGGAAAAGTCCCGAATCTCCCGATGGCCAATCCGAGCCTGCTCACACACACACAACTGAAACCAAAATCGTTTACAGACACATGTAAAAATCTCTCATACACACATGTGAAATGCAATCACATGTGAAATGCAATCACATGTGAAATGCAATCACATGTGAAACGCAATCACATGCACGCACACACACACACACACACACACACACACACACACA
>CALSBZ010046897.1:411481-434961 GCA_943591055.1 Gobionotothen gibberifrons | reverse complement strand
TTCTTTGGGGCTTGTTTTCATAGACCTGGTTGCTTATTTCTCTCAAATCTGGCAACAGAATGGGCGCAGTGTCGAGCACTGATAAGCTTTATTTTGTTTTGATCCAATGCTGCACAACTGAACTGATCCAATGCTGCTGTGAAAAAAAGAAGCTATATCCATGTTGGATAGAATGGGTAGTTGGGTACTGTCATTTAAATAAAAAAAATAACCTTAAGGGACAACTTGAATGCTTTTTTCCTTTTTTTTCTCTTAATGCATTGCATAAAGATCGGATCGGGAAAAATCGGTATCGGCAAATTGTCAAAATCAAATGATCGGAATCGGATCGGGAGCAAAAAAAGGTGATCGGGACATCCCTATTTATAACAGTTGAAGCGTAAATGCAATCCCCAGAAGTAAAAAAGACTCTAGAAACAAAGCTTATTTCAGACATCTTACAAATGTGCATGTTAAAGATGCAGTCCTCAGAATGTGGCTTTTAAAATGCATTTAGATATGTCATGCGAGTTCATATAAGCCTCCACATCCTTTGTTGCAGACTGAAAACCAAGCCGTTTCCATTATAATACAAAACAAACAAAGGAAGATGCTCACTCTCAATGTTCATGGAAGTTAGAAAGGCTTGGCTTACTCAAACCGATGCAGTAGAACTTACATTTGATTGGCTTACTGAAACCTACGTACTTAAAAGGAGTCTGGCTTTCAGGAGTTTGTATCTTCATGGTCTAATGCATGTATTGCTTTGGATAGAATTGTTAGCTAAACATAATGTAAAAAATATGAGAGATGAAAATGTGATGGTGGTGTGATGGTGCATTTCTTGGTGAGATGAAGGGCATACTTGGTTAGGTATTCCATGTTGTATTAGGTGGAATGTAGCATGCACCAAAGCGACTGTAATGCTCTGTGATTTGGGCTTTCATCTCACTGTCTAAGGGAAGTGTAAGTGAAAGTCAAAAAGAAAAGTGAAACCATTTTTAAGGTTGAAGGGCTGTCACCTGCTGAGTGCTGGTCTCGCTGCCGCTGCACTGCCTCCGGTGCCCCAGCCCGTTGCTGCTGCCTCTGTGCTGCTTGGGCCTGATGTTCTCCTTCGACCTGCCGGGGTCCACCAGCGCTCGGCTCAGATCCTGGTCCTTCTCTCTGAACCGAGAGGCCACAGAGGACGATGATGATGATGATGAGGAGGAGGGGGTGTCAGGAGAGCGCACAGAGTTCAATTGTCTTTCTTTTCCCCCTCCTCTTGACCCCTCTTCACAACGTTTGGTTTCCTCCACGATTTTCTCCAGAACGAGGAAGGTGTCTTCTGTTTGACCCGTCTCCTTGACGACACGCTCCACTACTTCCTGCTGGTATCCCATGGTTCTGAAGGAAAATGAGTTTTAACATGGTTTCATTCGGCAGTAACAGAGGTTATTGCAGAATTAGATTACAACTATTCCCACAGGACCCTTTTTGCATTTGCCAGGAGGTTATTTTTCAGTCTGTCTGTCAGCAGGACGATGGGAAATCTAAAGGTGTTTGTTTTTATGAAACTTGTGGAAGGGTGTAGCAAGGCCCAAGAAATAAATCATTGTGAAGGAAACACTGTTACCGGAGTAAATGCACACATTGTTTTTTACATTTGTGACTTTGCAAGATAGGGCATTTATGCTGTATTCATGTTGTGTTGAAAAACTTTTTTGGACCAGTTTTAGCCTCTATAAGAGAGAGGGGAGATGGAAGGGATGACATGCATACAGGGTCCGTAGGCCATTTTAGTTCCTGCGTCCACAACAGCAGGGACTAAGCTAACGCCAGGTAAACAGTGAGCGATGTGCCAACCGAATAATACAAAAAAAAAGTGTTCCCAACTGTGAAAATTCACAGGTAAAACAAAGAAAAACACATCTTTGCTCGCAGCAAACCGAAGTCGGAAGAACGACTTGCCAACTCGTGAAGTGGAGCTTTCCAAGCCGTTCTTAAATGCAGCATTGGCCTTGGTGGAGGCCTTCACGGTCCAATTACATTTCAGTTGGTGGCTTTTATTGTTCTCCCAGTCAATGCTTGCTGTGAAGAAATACCTTCCTAAGTCAGTTCCACAGTTCTTATTTTATGCAGAACTGTTCCATAGATTTTTTTCCAACCAATTGGTGGCCAGTTAGTCAATGAGAAATTATATTTCAAAGTTAGGTCTTGGTAGTACAGAATTCACACAGCAAGGATACACAAAGAAAACTACATAGTCATCAACAGAGGAAGAGGCGCGCTAGATTGAAAGCAACACATGATTGAAGCCTCAAATTAGCTTCAGGTGGTGATTGCAGTAAAACGATTGAGCCTTATCTGTTTCATGGGAATCAAACGAGGGAGGTATTTCTTTGCAGTCTTTCTACATATATTTGAGACTATAATAAGGATTGTTTTTATACTGACTATCGTAAACACCTGCTGCACAAGAAAGATCTAAAGCCTTTAGCCCGATACAAAAAAAGTAATCAATCAAAATGTAGGAACTCATGTTCTACTCGTCCACAACTACTTATTCAGTTAACAAGTCATTTCTGTCCGGTAATAATAATAATTCGTTATGATTCAAAGTATGTTGACCTTTACCTGAAGAAGTTGACCAGGCAGCGGAGGTTGGTTTCCGGGCTCACTGCCTCCCCTTCGTCTGAGATGCCTTCCCAGGAGTCCAACATGCTCACACCCACTACAGTGTTTGCTTTCCCTGCAGAGGAGGAGGAGGAGGAAGAGGAGTGGCATGATGAAGCAGAGGGGGTTTTGGACCTACAGCTGCTGCTGCTGCCCCCCCGACCTTCTCTGTCCCTCTGTCTCTCCCTCTCTCTCGCTCTCTCCGGCGACTCCTCCCTCCGCTCCAGAGAGTATTGTCTCTTTGTGTCCCGATTCTCGCTCTCCGACGAGCGCCGCTTGTGTGAGGACCGGTTCCCGTTGAGCAGGACGGCCTCGGGACCCACACCTCCTGCCGCTGCTGCTGCTGCTGCTCTACCTCCAAACGCTGCTGCGGACCCTTTCTCCTCGAAGCTGGTGCCCAGGATGCGGTTGGAGAGTTCCGTCACGGGGGTGCTGCTCTGCGAGCGGTCGTGCTCCGCCTCCACCATGCTGGGGTGAAGCGTCTGGTTGAGCTGAGCCTGGGAGAGGAAACGCAAAATCTTAGTTAAGAAAAGTACAGTTATAGTTCCCCTCCAACACTCGCCACGGTCATGATTCATGATTCATATCCTATTTCCCTGTGGGTTCCACATGGTTCCGCCTACCGAATAAAAAGCTTGTGTTGTACATCTTCTCTTTCACTTATTGACAGAATTATCTGACTAATGTTCTTTTCTTCACTGCCGTTGAATAAGATATGCTGACAGAGTAAAACAAAGAAGCTTGTCAAACGTTGTACAATCTACAATGGGGGGGGGGGGAAGATTAATTTAAAATGTAAGTTAGTTAAGTGTAATCTATTGTCAAACTACATCATGAGATACATTTCTCCTGACTTGTACAAGTTGATAGAACAATATAATATTATCTGTCAAACACTCAAACACACATCTCAAGCTTTGACTTGAGCACGAAGACTTTGACAATATCATCATCCGTGTTATTATAGACTCCATAAAGTAGACGATGTCTACCGGTCTGCTGCAGAGTGCTGCTGCTCCCGAGGTGCTGCTCCCGAGCTGCTGCTGCAGTACGAGTGAGCAACAGCTGCCGGGAAACACGCGCAATGACTGCACGAGTGTGTGTGTGTGTGTGTGTGTGTGTGTGTGTGTGTGTGTGTGTGTGCACGAGATTGAAGGCTAACAGACAGTTCGGCCAACCAGTTATTTTAGCCGGCCCGGCTAAAATAATTGGTCGTAGTTTTTACAGTATTAGGGCTTCCACAGATGAAATATTTTTATGGATTTTTTTTCAAAGCACTTAGAATATGCATTGCTATCAGGATATTAAGAGCATTCCATGGAATATAACAAAAAGTGTATCTCGAGCCGGTTTCTCAAACTTACCTACCCCTCCTTTAAGGGAACATTTCCTGCTTAGTGATCAGATTCTCAGCAGGCAGACGGCGGGGAAAAAGAGACGCATACTTTCACATCTATGTGTGAATTAAGAGTTTATTTCGAAAAACTAGAGTTTGTTGTTGGGACAGTGGAAAGGCTTACCTAAAAATGGTGATTTCATTTTTGTTTCTGTCGAGTTTGAATGAAGTGGGTTTTACAGTTTGCTGTTTGTAATAAATCATTCAAATAGAAATGTATATACTAACCAGGGGGGCAGATGTGTTTGTGGAGGTGGGGCTGTGAGCCAGTCCCAGGAGCTCTTCCTTCAGGGCACTGGGCAGCAGAAGAAGCTCCATAGTGTACTTGTCATCTCTTTCCTCGACGAAGGACTTGAACGCTCGTTTCACTGCCGGCTCTCTGTCACTCGGTAGACTTCGCTTTTCCTGGAAAACACCACAGAGACACAGATTTTTTAAAAGAGACTGTACAATTACTAGAGTTACGGACTAGAATTCTAGACTTGCATTGTATATGCCCACAGATGACAAGTGCCCTCACCAGGAATAGTGCTACAAACTGCTGAACCCGGCTCTGCGCCATGACTACGGGTTCCGCCCGGCCCAACAGACGCAGGCGGCCCGGCTCGGGCACCACCACTTCAGCACTGGTGTCCCGGATGAGCCTGTCGAGGAAGAGGCCCCGGGCCCCGGGAAAAATACAGTGCATGTCCACCGGGTACCTCTCCTCTATTTGTAGTTCTGGGTCACAGAGTCCTCGAACATATTCCTGCCAAAACAAGTAGAAAAAAAACATTGATAAGATTGTATTATGACCGTACAACTTTTTTTTTTTGGAGAAGCAGAAAATTCCCATTTGCTTGCAAAAGGATTTTGTAGAAACTACAAGGTGAACTGGGATCTAAAGAGTCATAAAATGCAAAGATATCTAGGAAGTCCAAATAAAGCACAGAAAAATTAAATAGTTTAAACATAATCTTTACTGAGCTAGAGTCAAAATGTCCTTCTTCGTTCATGAGTCTACACCGGGCGGTGTGTCACTGTAGAGAAGCAGCACTGACACGTGCTGAAACTAAACACTTGTCGGTGATTCAGGGAATCTCCTGGCTCTGGGAAAGGTCCGGATGAATCAGCTGCAGGTGGGCGCGGTAACTTCCTTACGGATACTGTGTCAGAGTTCTTAAGCATTAAGTGTAAAAGCTGATACTGAGAATGTAAAATGACTCAACAATGACACAGCGGGGCAGAAAGAGAACCAGCGTACACATATTTGGGTGAGGCTTCCAGCATCAAACAATAGATAAGATGAGATGGGACTTCCAGTAGGTATGGCGCTTTGCCAAATGAGCTGAGATATTGTAGCTGCTGGCACTTAAACTTGAAATACAATTACAAATAAAAACATGGCATCAAGTTTACATTATTAGAAGGAAAGTCTGCTTGTGTTGGATTTTTGTGATGTTTAATAACACAATATCTTTGAGTTAGGGTTGCACTGGAGCTTGGTCCCCATGCAGAGGACCGGGTTAGAATCCGGCCTGGGACCATTTGGGCACTGGTTGCCCAAAACCATTTTCAACAATTATTACGATTTATATTAAAAGGAGTGGCTGCGCTTTAGCTTAGGTTATGCTTAAAACCATCAAACCAAAGTAATTGTACAGAACTCTCCCTCTGTGTAGTCAAAGCCTAATTACACTAAAAAGGAAACTATGACATAATAAGTACAAACTATTTGACTGTAAGCTATGATTAAAAATGTATAAACTAAATACAGAAAGTTACAAAATGTTTGGCACCCTCTGGAAGTCAAGGAGACAGCAAGTCATTGCTAACTCTGTTCAAATCTATTTAAAACTGCGGCAGATTGCTGAAAGAGAAAATAATAAATGGTGCTATTTCCAAATCACGTGCAGGATTTTTTTTGTGGTTAAAATTAGATGCAAACTGGTGAAACCACATTGCAAGAAAGCTTATTATGGGAACAATGGCAGTGATTTCCAAACTAGAGGAGCACCAACATATCTTGGTATTCTTAGGCAGGAAGCCATTTATGACTCAGGTCGGTGTCATTCTTACAATAAATGGACTATTTCCAAATCACATTCTCAGTTGAATGGCAGAGCTTGGAACAGCTGGGTACAGTGGGGAGCAACTTATGCACTAAAATAAAATTCACGACACAAGATGAAGTAGGCTGCTCGATTATGGCAAAAATCATAATCTCGATTATTTGGGTCAATAATTGATATCACGATTATTAAAAACGATTATTCATTTACTTTGAAAACATCAATTTATTGAAAAAAAATTGAACAGTATGTTTTTAACAGTTGATTACCCTGAACTTTAAGTATAATTCATTCGTTTTATTTCAATTACGTTGTTTTCGTAATCGTTGCAAGCCAAAATCGTAATTGCGATTAAAATACGATTAATTGAGCAGCCCTAAAATGAAGTGGGACTGATGCTCTTAGCATAAATAAATGCTACCAATGCTAATAGCTTTTTTGCATGTGTAAGTGTAGTGTATAATATCTGAATGCAACTGAGACCAGGACACCTTTATTTATTTACACCACCATTTTAAATGTTTTAAATCCAAGCCCTTTTAATTGTAATGGTTATCATGAAATAAACAAACAAATAATTGTCATGAAGATTTGATTGTTTCTTTAGACAAATCAAATGAAGTGTTTAATGCACCAATGAGAACATTATGGAATAGGGGTATACATGACTACATCATAGATGGCTATTGCAATCCCAGGTTCATACTAAGGTGTCATCTGCGATTCCACAGTAAATAGGCAACAGCTAAGCTTCCCAGGAAATACCCAGGAGTCAATCTCCAATGAGGTGTTGAAATATTGATTTAGAAATAATGGTTGCCTAACTGACATTAGCTTAATAAACTGCCCTTGATATCTGCACCCTCAATCTAAGAGGAGTTATACTATAATTGTGAAATAAATGTATTTTTGTAATATCTGTGAATTAGGCCTACCGGCCACAACAACATGGTGACATACATTTCCGAAAATGCTGAAATGTTATTCTGAAGGACAAAGACAAAAAATACATTATGTTTGTTTCCCAGAGAGATAACACAACTCTCAACTATTTGCATGTGTCACTGTCTAACTTTTGTCAGTTTATTGTTGCTTGACATTTACATTGTGGCAAACACTACGCAGTAAATACCAATAAACATATTCTGGAAACTGAACTGGTATATGTGACCTTGTTCTTGACATCATCAGGGGGCTTATTTCGCAAGGCGACAACACAATGACGAAATCAAATGTCATGATATTCTTGACACCACAATATCAATAATGTGGTAACTGTAACATAATGGTAAATATGACTACCTATGAGTACCTTTCATAGAATATGTATCTACATTTAGGAGTGGGTGAGATTATGTTAGTGAGGAAGTGGTTGCTAAGGAGGAAGAAACTTATATTTGATAATTCTTAGTGGCAACAACTTATACAAAGTTAACTTTTAGCAGCAGGCTTCATGGAAACCAAACAAAACAGAAGCATATTCAGGCCAAATCTAATGTTAATCTGACATCCATTCCCAGTTCTGACTTTATACAAGTACCATTTGCTGGTGTGTGACGAACAGCAGAGACAGGTGCCAATCCCCGGACACCGAGAGAGACACCTGCGCATCAGCGACAACCGAGCCTGGTTGATATTCGGTATTCGATAACACAACTCGTTTCCACATTGGTCTCTTAACTTATCGATAAAAAAAGGAAGCGAAACAGTCTAACAGGACCTCACCTTTGCCTTCGACACGTCGTCTGTGTTTCCTATGAGCTGCAGCCATATCTGCCGTGATGTTTTGCTACCGAGCGGCAGTCCGGTGTGGTCCAAAAGACCGATAATGGTGAACGTTACTTTAAAAACCTGCTCCACTCGAGGCTTGGCAGCTTTCAGCTCATTTTCTTTCTCCTCCAGCACCGTAAACTCGTCCACGGTGGGGGTCTCGAGCTGCTGCCTCGCAGCGGCCGCAGGGAGCCTGCTGCTCGGCTGCTCCTGGCACGTTAGCTCGGTGACTCGCCTCATCCCGAGGAGGGGCCGCGTTGTTGACATTCCGATTCTCAGTCTGCCCGTCGCTCCCGACAACGACGTCTTAATATACAAACCTCTCGGTGGTGTAAGGAGCCTTTGGCGTTTTCATGGTCTCTTTTGGTGTTTACTCCAGAGCAACAAGGCGACGTTAACAGTGTCTAACAACATGAACACAGAGGTAGAGCTAGCTTGATAACTCGGAAGCCCCGAGTGACGTATCCGGAAAGTCCCAGTGACTGCGTCATCAAAACACGACAGTTAAGTGTCCGAGATGTTTATCTGCAGTGGTTAATGAACAAGTACTCGGATATTTAACTTAAGTCACTAACCGTAGCGAAGAAAGACTCAAGTGCTACAAGCATCATGCTATTTAAAATGCTACTTGAGTAAGAGTACAACATGGCACCTGCAGATATACCAAAAGTAGCAGTAGGCCTACTAATTTCGCGCCCATTTCAGAATAATGTAGGTAGGTTATATTAGATTATTGCGACATATTGGAGGATAGCTTGTGAATACCCTTCTGATATTTCATAGTTTAATTGTTGCATTTATTTTTGTATTATTAATCTGAATCTGGAAATTAATAGTAGCCTAGGCTAACTAAAGTTATCAAAAATAATGTAGTAGTGTAAAGTGTTTAACATGTGTCTCTAAATTGTAGTATAGTGAAAGTAGGCATATAAAGTAGCAAGCTCTACTAAATGTACTTTCCACTGTTGCATCCTAATGTGTTGTGAAAACAAATGCACAGTGACCTACTTATGACATCAACAACATAGATAAAGATCTTGAAAAATGAGAGTAGTAGTATGGTACCAGCATCTGTGTTGACACAGTGTCCTTGTTTAAAATAACAATAAAGCTGCTTAGTTAGATAAGATCAGTGCACATAGCGTGGGCAACTATCACAGGAATACAAAAGATGTAACAGAACAGGATTTGTTTTAAATATAACTTGAAAGTTTGCATCAGTAAAATATCTGCAAAAGTAGGTAATTCAATTTCTGTGTCATGTCTTGTAGAGTGACTTTGTCCAAATGTAATTTGATATGCTGTTATATTTTAAGTTATAAAACAGATAGACATTCTAATTAAATTGTGTTTAACCAATAAATGTAAACACACACAATTGATGTATCTTTACTACACATTGGTTGACTACTTTTGATCTTAAAATTACATGAAAGCAAGGCAGGCATTCATTGTGCGGATTGAATCGCAATAACTATGTAAGCTTAATTGGTGCCTCACAAGATGTTTGCCGAATAAGGATATTGAAAATAGCTATTTACCCAATGTGTTAATCATTCTGAAGAAAGGGCTATGTTTGGTACATGGGTTTGCTGTTTGTCAATTTCTTCAATTACAGTATTTCACGACAAAAGTGACAATTTCCTACAGATAAAAGGAGAGGTTACTGCATACATAAGGCAGGAGAAGGAAAACTGCAACAACAAAGATTCCATACATCAGAGCAAAATGTCCTTAGATCCGGTAAGGATGAGCAAAAAAGGACTTCACCACAAAGGAGGACAGAATATGTTGGAGGACTAAATTGGACATTGACTGGTAATGTGTACTTAATGAGACACTACATAGTCAATATTTGGCTTACCATGTTTTAAAAGGAAGGAAATAGATAAAATAAAAGAGAACACTGTGCACTTTGCAGCCTTAAGATTGAAAAAAAGATAATACACATTGCATTTTTCTTATCTGCAAAGAGTGTTAGTGCCAATATTCAAATGGGAACATTTCTTCCATTTCTTTCAAGAATTAAGTTTAATTTTGAGAATTAAATTGAATCACCATATTAACAATACCATCTTAAATCTGTTGAGAATTTAAAAAAAAATGTATCAAGCATTTACCGAACGTTCAACTTTATTCTTCCCATTTATTTTCAGCGTTTACATTTTATCCTCAAAGTTGAATAAGGGATTATGCCAATAAAGAGTGTTAAATGATGTACATTTCCACTTTTGTCTGTGAGTTAATGTGATATACAGGTGTTTAAAGATGGTTTGGAATATTAATGGAACAAGATGAATTAAGAGACACCTAAAAAAACACGATATCAGTTATTCACACTTATTCTCACATGTATAGTCTTTGATGGTAACCTCTTGTAACACTTCTGAATGAAGTTCAAAGGAAAAAAGCATGTACGAGATTGAAACTGTATAGCCATACTGATGACATTTTATAGAGGTGCACAGTATCAATTGCACAATAATGCCTCTAACAAGCAAAAATAAATACAGAGGTAATTTTAATCCAACCACTGAGTAGACTGCAGTAGCCCCAACATATTTAATGCTTAATTTAATCGTGGTTAAATAAGGATCTTGGCTTACAGATGCTTTATGTGGTCTGGAATAAAATTCCAAATCACACAATATTTTGTAAAAAAGGTAAGAATACGACCGGACGTTTGAATAATGTAATTGTTATTTTTGGCGAGTCAAAACATTTCCAAAAGTACTTTACATTTTTCATTTTGTGTCTAAATTATACTTTTTTGATACAATTATTATTTTTGAAGAAGAAAACTTCGATACAAGTGGCAGTTAAACGTGCTGTTTGGGTGGAGAAGTAAGAAAGGAACTTAAGTCGATAAACTGTCTCAGTGATGAGAGCTACACAGCAATATCTTTATTAAGTGACTATAGCTTTAGCCACTATGGGCTAATGGTCATACAAACCAACAAAAGCTGTGTGTTGACATAACAACTTGACAGTGAACAAATTATAAAGTGTGTGAAATTGCTTTTAAATTAAACCTTTTTCAAAAGTTGCTCAGCCCATCTCTAAAGGAATGGGTATGAAGAGAAGTGAAAGTAATCAGTTGCCAATATACAATATCACAAAAAGCTGAATGAAAAATACACCTCTTTGTGAAACCTCATCCTCCGCAATACAGTCAAAGCCCAGAAGCTCATCATCACTCCTCCGACCCGACACCTACACTTACAGAAGGCTGAATCTCAAAAAACCTCACCCACCATTTTACACACTTACCATCAGTTCTGAAACATTTGAGCCATGTGAACATTTTACCTTTTCTGGCTTCACAGGGTTTTAAATCTAACTGGTTTAAAATCTAACTGGGGTCAAAGCCTCTAAGGGTATGTACCAAAAGGATTTGGGGAAAGGCGGTGGGGTCAGAAAAGAAGGACGCAGTGAACAAAGTCATTTTTTCATCATGCTCTTAAACATTTGTTTTTTGTTGATTTTGTTTTTTTGTTCTTTTTATACACGGTCAAAACTATCTTTGGTATAGTTTCATTCCAATTGGCACTTGTGTCACATAAGTTGTTGGTGGTTCTCTCTTGAATCATAATTGGATGCCGCCTAATTGGCTTAAACTAAATTAATCTGAGGTTTAGTTTAGTTGCTGTAAATTAATAGCATTAACGTAAATTGATTCAGGAAATTAAGGGAAAGTAATTGTCTCGTGGCACACTTTTTTAATAGCATATGTTTTAATCTCTGGGCTTTGGAGAAGCTATTAAGTATTTTCGAATCAAAATGGGAGTCATTGGTGTTAAAGTCCAAGTCCACATTTTTTGTTTGATTTTTGTTTTCAAACATAGGATTGTCTAATTTGATTTGAACCACCCCAGATAAGTATTTAATTAAATATGTCTCTTACAAGGTGTTGTGCCCACCTTTATGTTTTTGTTGTTTGTTTTGAGCACTAGATGGTGCAATGGGGCACAGGGTGTTTAGGTGACCTCACCGGCAAAGGTGCGGGTGATGGGGGCTGTGTGTGTGAACATAGTTTTTTAACGTGTTGCAAACACACGCTGTATTTGGGATAAATACAATTGAAAGCAAAAAACGTTGTCGTGAATGAGATTAAACGCGTCCAATTAGTTGAACCAGTTTAGCCAAACTCTCTGTGATATTGAGTGGCAATAGTCACCACACAAGGTACAAGAAGATTATAGTTTTTTTAAAATAATGAAATACAATAATTTCAATTTAATTCAATCGACAAAATAGTCGTCTGTGCCTGGTTTTAATTTGATTTCCTGTTATTGACACACAGGGGCTTTTGTGAAAATGATCATGACATTTCGCAGACAATGTGAATAAGGGTTGTCTCTTAAAATGATGCTGTTTTAGTTATCAAGGGTGAGACAGTGTACCAACTTTATACCTACAGTCTCAAATGTATTAGATTATTTTCACATGTGGATGATATATAACATTAATGTTTCTATCCCATATACTGCTGATGTGACAACCGCACACAGTGTAATTACTGTCAACAGCCACAGGTATATAGAACTGAATTGACAGTTTTTTGTTTAGTTCCATATCTCTGTGTGTTACTCTTTCTACAGGAAGCTGTGACAGAAAAACAAGAAAAAGAAGCCAGTCGTCACCATCTTGGTGAGTAATGAAGAGATCTTTACTACAATGTCTTTTACTTGAATACTTTTGAGGGAAATCCAATTGTATTCCTTTAAAAAAAGCCTCTTCACAGGGATTTAGGCAGAGGAAGAAGTACTCATACTCAAGTAAAAGTACTGAAGTAAAAAAATAAACTTGACTTGCCTAAAGTATTAGCATCAACATATACTTAAAGTACCAAAAAGTACTCTTTATGCAGATCGGCCCATTCCAGAATAATATATATGATATGTTTTGATTATAATTATTGATCATTAACCCTTATGTTGTGTCCGGGTCTCCCGTGACCCGTTTCAAGTTAAAATGTAAACCACAGAAAAAAGTGTATAATTTGGTGTTCGGGTCTGGGAAGACCCAGCAGCATTGTTTTGGGTCACTCGGGTCACATTTGGCCCAATCAAGATTCATCTTTGACTTTGGACATTCTCTTTTAATTAATAAAAGATACATTAAGATAAAGAACAATACTTTTTCTTATTTCAGATGAGTGACGCTTTCAGATCCCAAGAATGCCAGAAATAAATCTGTATATTGTGGGATGCATTTAATTTAGTTCCAGGTGTGAAGAATATCACTTTTTTGGCATCCTATTGAAAAACTAGGTACTTTTAAAGAAAAAATGAATAATAAATAGAAGGCTAGATTTGATCTTCATATCACTGATGAATGCAACAACAACACAAGGCTAACACACACACAAATACAAAGGACCCCAGTGTATATAACAACTGTATATCATTTATCATTCATTTATGATTAATCTTTGATATATCCAATCTGATTATTGAACATTTTCATTTAAAACATGTTAAAATGTAGCCAAGAAACCTGTTCATGGCATCACATTATATACTGTTATTCACCTGAAATATAATGAAACAATATATTTAGAACGGAAAAGTTTAATATCATATGATAATGTTATATCATTATGAAAATGATAATGGTAAATATTATTCTTATATATATTTGTTGATCTCTCAATCTATGCTTTGTGTCCTTCCCTTCACACAGGTACACCCATAGTGTGTGTTACACACAAGCCTCACATCAAATAACGTGATTACTTTACAAATACACACAAAAAAGTATTTCAATTAAAATGACATTGTCTTTATTAAAAACAAATATATATCAATCAGGTAATTTCTCATACTTATATTATGTTGTAGCCTACAAAACACAATGTTACTGGTTACTGTACAATAAATGTTTTCCAATCTTCCACCGCAGCAGCCACTGGAGGGAGCTGTTCGCTTCACAATGAAGCTTCACGCTGAGCTCTGTTCTGTCCCTGATGACAGACAGTAATATCGACTTAAAGAGTTTCAAATCAATATTTTTCATTATTTGAGGGCCAGACGCACACAGCAAAGGAATATTGTCTTTATTAAAGTTCATTGTGTTGTATTACGTGGAGAGAGGGACAGAGACAATGGCGACTGCAATATTCACTGTTGTACCGTGTTACATAGTTTGACTGTAATATTAGTTGTGTTAGTGTATCTGTTGAATTCCTGCCAGTGCAAAATGCATTTCACTTATCAGACACTTTTTCTGGACAGCTAGACAAAAGAATGGCAGGGAAGTGTATTAACTCATCATAATTCAAAATTGAAGCATGAAGGAAAACACATCAAGCTTTTAACCAATTCAATAACATGTCAAATTCAGGTTAAGTAGATGTCACTGCCAATATTTTAATGTCTTAATATAGGAATGGGACTGCCAGTAAAACTGAGAAAACTGAGAAAACTTATCCATTGCTTCAGAGCTTCACCAGGGGGCTCCATACTGCAGTTACAGATGTGCAGTGTGTGTGTGTGTGTGTGTGTGTGTGTGTGTGTGTGGGTGTGTGTGTGTGTGTGTGACAGCTGTGTCTGCCACCTGTGAGGTGAAAGAGAAGCTGACCTGCGACACATGCACCTCTTTAGTTCTGCTTGACTGTATGTGTGTGTGTGTGTGTGTGTGTGTGTGTGTGTGTGTGTGTGTGTGCGCGCGTGCGTGCGTGCGTGTGTGTGTGTGTGTGTGTGTGTGTGTGTGTGTGTGTGTGTGTGTGTGTGTGTGTGTGTAAGAGAGAGAGACTACCTATCTTGGGGACCACTTAGTTAAAATGGCCACGCTACATGAAATGAAAGCCCAGCTGAATCCACGTGCGTTGAATTTTGCAGCGAGAGTCCAGATATCCAGAGGAAGATGCCAAGCGGACGCCTGTAAGCCAGAAGTAGGTCTTAAATCTTTATTAATAATTACTTGAATCCTGGCTGCACTTGAAAATGAATCAAAAAGCAAATATAACCCAAGAGAAGAAACATTAAAGAGAGCCCAGTGGACGCTGACATTATTTATTTGTATATGAATAAACCTGTGAGCAAAACACTTCAGAAGCAACGCATCTTCCAGCATTTTGCTTTTCAGCAGCTACTCATCAAGTATTTCGCTGCCATTTTCTGATTTCACATGCACATTTAGGATCAATGTGGTATCAGATATCTTTGGGCTGGATTTGTTTTAATGAATGTTAGAGTTTTATCTCTATTTTGTATTTATATGCAGATGGAAAATATCCCTCTTCAAAGACATTTGCGCAAAAGTGGCTCACACAAAAAGAAAGGAATGATAGCGTTAAGTCATGGTCACATTATATTTTCCATATATGAATATTTGCCATGTGTCACGTTCAATTATTTTGAATTCCATTTGACAGAAAAACAGTTTTTGGAAATTACGTTCTTCACTATTTGAATACATTTTTGCTTTACTATTTCCTGCATCAGAACCGTCACATTATTTAATTTGGGCAGAGTGCAGGTACATTTTATTAAACTGAAATGTATTATGGGCTTGCATTAATTGACTGTCATATCATTCAGCCATTTTTGTCAGCATCATTTTGACATAGTTATTTAGAAATATTTTAGTGTTGGTTGTAATTATTTGTATGTTATGTAATTGTGGACCTATGATTAATTTCAAACACAATCATAGGTAAACATGGCATTCACTTAGAATAACCCCATAACTCCACAGTTCCATAAATGTAAAAATGAATATGGTGTGGCTCTACAGCTGTTTGTGCTGATGCAAAAAGATGAAGATTAGTCAGAAATTATGTTCATGTTGTCTCATGTCACAATGTAATGGACTAATGTTATTAGTAACACAAGCTTTTCCTATTATAAGTCATAATGCTTCTGCTGTTTGTAACATGACTCACTATTAGTGAGCTGATACGCTCATGCAAATTCTATTTTCTGCTGCGGCAGCTTACTCCAACGCCTCAACCTCCTCATTATGTGCTGTATTTTGGTATTGTTGATGAATCAAGTATTCAGTGTTCATCTATGTGCATGTTCAGTGGTTTTCATCATCTCTAAGAAGATCCATTGTTGCTGCTCTGATTTGATAATAGATTTGCAGAGATCATTCTGCCAATTTTAACTGTGTAGCCATTTGGCAGAAATGGGTACTTCTTGTTGAAGTGTCTCTGAATGAGAAGCTTTTGCTTTATGTCTGCATAGACAAAATCAGTAACAAATCAAATGCATCATTTGGAACTCAAATCCCTGTGTTCCCTCCAGAGGGAGTTTCTCTCCCACACACGCCTGCCTTAAATGCCTACATTGGACGCCTTTGTTTACTTCTGTAACGTGACATCACTATGTAACAATCACACTTCTATAGAGTGGTGCAGTGATGAGTCCTAAAACCCGGAAGTGAGTTAGCATTTTACCACTACCGGTTCCCTCGTCTCAGAGTCAATGGGATTTCTCCATAGGATTTTGGAAAATAGCTGGAAATAAGGTCTGTGGTTGACACACATTTAAGAGACGGATCACGTTTTGTTCTACATTAAATCCATCAGCAGTGACCCCGCTGGTGATTTTTGAAGAGTTGACGTGTCTGAAAAATGATGGTTGTTAACAAGTGGCTGAATAGGACTACAGAAGTTGTCGAGGACGTTGTACGTCATTACGCCGAACACGTTAACGTGTTCGCCGTAATGACGTACAACATTAACTTAACACTCCCGCTAAGTTTGTTTTCCCTGTTCTGCTTGAAAGCAAGTACCTGCGCTCTTGTAAACTGTTAAAACTAAAGCTTCAACTTCAATTTTGAATCTGTATTTTTGAATATCAATCTTAAGTTGGCGTGACGTTGAAGCAGCGACCCTGCTGTAGTTCGTTTATAGCATAACGTTAGCATTATGCTTCTGGAGATTAGATGTATGATTCGAACATTTAAAAAGTAGGGTAGACATGTGGAGATTATCCGGCTGAACAAAACGTGCATTTATCAAACAGGTTCGTTTTCCACAGACCTTATTTCCAGCTATTTTCCAAAATCCTATGGAGAAATCCCTCCATTGCTTTTTTGTCGAGGGAACCCATGTGCAGCTTACTTCCGGGTAAATACGTCATCCCTGCACCACTCTATTGACAAGCGGTCTAACACATTGTACGTGATAGGCTAAGGGGTGCATCTCTGAGGTTGACGAATCACTACAGAGGCAACCAGCTAACTAATCAGAGCAGACTGGGCTCTGGTTTCAGACAGAGGGTGAAAAGAGGTGCTGCAGCTTTTTAAACATTAGAACATGTACATATGTCACAGTAGAGGAACAAAATATACATTTGAAAATGAAACCTGAAAATGAGCATAATAGGGCCCCTTTCAGAGAAGGGCAGAAAAATCAACATTACTCCCCGTATTTTTATAAAAAGTTTATCAAGGAACAATACAACACTATCACTTTAGCTTACAAGACAAATCTGAATTTGAATTAATAACAACATACTGCAAAAAAAAAATACGCATTTGTGAAAAAGAAGAAAGGCGATACAAAGAGAAAAGCTACATGTGTTATGCAGGACGGCTGCGTGTGGTTGATGGGAGAATCGAAGGTAACACTCACAAAAACACACACATGCTCACACAAAACACTCAACCACACCCGCCCACTTAACACATTTATTTATGTACAGCTCAGCTAAAGCCTCCCCCTCCAAACAGGAACACACTGACTCTTCCCTCCTCCCTCTTTCTCTTGCAGGTCATGGTAGATAGCAAAGAGATAAATATCGCTGGCAATAAAAGCCTGCATCATGAATAATAAAACAGCCGTAATCTCGACCAATGATTTATACATCTACAGGCTCTGATGGTCACACACACACGCATGCACAGCAGCGAGTCACACATTGAGCGCCGTTAAATTGAGATGAATGGTGATGCAGATTGTGGGACTGGTGCTGGATGCACACACACACACACACACACACACACACACACACACACACACACACACACACCCACACGTGCCAAAGAAGAACACAAGAGATTCATGCTGAAAATATGGAGACGTTGAAAAACACACTGGTTCAGTGGTGGGTGAGAAGACAGAACGAGGATCATTTACGGGGCTTTTATTTTAAAACTCTAAAACAGTATAGTGTAATTATGAAACCCCCAATAAGGGATAAATAATGCTTACCAGTGCAGATCTTCTCCCTAAGGTCTGTGTACTGCTGATGTCGCAGGATGAGAGGTCAACAAAACCAGCCAATGAATGAGTAACGTGTCATGTGACTTTATGTTTACAGCTCTCAGATGTTTTGTAACAAGGCTTTTCAACAAATATACTGTGATCACGCCCTTTGACTTTTAATCAAGCAAGGTGTAAGCGACCATCCTTCACTGACATTTTAAGTGACACTAAACAGGAAGACGTGCCGTAATTAAGGCAAGTTACAGACTTTAATAAAACAAAGATGTCAATTGTTCAAAGTCTACAACTCAAACCGCAAAGCCCAAATTGCACCTTGTGAATGCGGTCTAAGGAGTTATACCAGAGATTTTGTATTGCAGGTTTACATCACCCATTGGTTTGTGGACTGCCTTCACGATGCCTTGCTGTGATTTTTCTCCAGTTTCTGTACAAATATGAAAACTGTGGGCTTTCTGTGCCTTTAATTTAACCGGCCACACACATTTTATTTGCTTTGCATCCATTGTGACCGCACTATGAGACACCCAGAAGTCAAAAGATCAAACCTGTATTTTCTAATCAAAATCCTTTCTGTCGGTGTAATACAAAAATACAATTTATATTCCTTAAATCTTTTCATTTTTGTAAAAACATTTTGTTGATTAAAACTTGATTGATACATCAATAGTCAGCAATCCAAAAATACAATGTAATACTATTAAAAAAGGCATTGCCCATAGTCAAACAATAAATAAATAAAAGCTCTAAATGGCCTCTCAGGGCTTCCATACTCTCTACTTCACAGAGACTCAGGTGCTCCTTATTCCTCTCCACCATTAAGCCTGTCAGCAACTCCATCTGTCAAACATGTCAAATGTGTCATGAATAATGGCACATAATGCCCTCTTTAATGTCACCTAATGTATAATCTATGTTGCCTTATGTGTGTACTTGTAAGGACAGAAATCTATCAGTGGACAAAAACAAACATATTATATCTATTATTCGTATAATTTAAATTTAGCAGGCCCTCACTGTTGCACAAACTTTAATATCAGCATAGGTCTTACATTTGTTACATTTCACATACGCAGTAATGCCCTGCTTTATTGCCCATTTAAAAATACATTTGGTTGAAGAAAGGATTACAAAAATAAAATATAGCACAGCATTTAACAAGACAAAGCTTATAAAACATGGAAGGTGGTTAAATGTAAACCTATACAAAGACAACGAATGCTACATCACTTAACGCTGAATAATCACATGCATTTCTGTTAAAACAAGAGAGCCGCAATCAGTTAGTTTTGCTTAGCAACGGTGTATTATATAGTATTAACAACCTCTGAAATGTCCAAATGAACCAATAAGCATCATGTACTCAACTAAGCCGTGTAACAATTATTAATACATTTTTAAACACCTCAAACCTTTTAAATATCGTCATTCGTGTTATGTACATGCTAAAACAACTTGTTACCACATTGGTGGAATGTTAAGGTATATTAAGCTCGTTTTGTGAAAGCAACAATATTACTTACCTTTAATGAATATATAATTTCTTTATTTATTATTATTTATTAATGGAAAAAATGAATAAGTTATTAGATGCTTAAACTCAACGAAAACATTTACAGTACAGCTTTTTCACTCCTAACTGGGCTTACCTGCTTAGGCATAATATAATATTAAAGGCAGGAGCCATTTTGATGCCATGTATTGTTACAGTTCTATTAAGACTGTTGAATGTATCCAGCAGGTTTTTCAGGATGCTATCCCTCTGATGTTGCATTTCTTTGTTTTTAAAAATAGACCAATAAAGCCAATTTGCTTTAACCTCTCTGTACTATAAATCACACAAATTGTATATTGCATTAGGCTCAGTCAGATCATTCTCTTAAGCTGTGTAGCAAATGACAGCTCCTTTTCATTCTCACCCACTCCTGTCTTTTATTCTGCTTGCTTTCCTTCTCCTCTGTCTCCTCTGTCTCCTCCTCTTATCCTTTCCTTGCACTTCACAAGCTGAAAGGAGACAGGAGGAAAGAGACATGAAAAGAGGCATTTGAGAAAAAGACGAAAAAACACACGCAGGGTAACAATAAGAAAATACAGAGACATTTGAAAAGGGGGGAAAGGGAGATGATGGATACAAAGAAATTGGACATATTGGCCTAATTTAAAAAATAAATGTATCACATATTGAGCACACTTAACAAAACCAAGACAGATTTGCCTCGCTCCTCTTGTACCACTTCTGTTTTCTTCTTCTCTTTTTGAATTCTCTGCAGATTTCCTGACCCTTTCTGTTTCTCCTCTCCCTCCGCCCTTCTTGTAACGGCATAACCTTCCAGTTCCCCCCCCCCTTACTTTCACTCTCCTCCTCCTCCTCCTCCTCCTCCTCCTCCTCCTCCTCCTCCTCCTCATCCTCCTCCTCCTCCCCCTGCTCCTCTTACTTCCCCCCCACTGGGCAATCCATTGCAGACATGCCTGTTCGGTGCTACATCCCATTTAGGGCCCTTCAGATGCAGCCACTGGGTAATTGGAGCTGGAGCCAGGACCAGCACAGAGAACATGGGACAGGGGGGTCTTAAACATGTGTGTGTTTGTGTGTGTGTGGAGCCAAAAGAAGAGACAGAAATAGGAGGGACAGAGGGAAGAAAAAAAAGAGAGAAGAAAGACAAAAGTAGTGACACAAACACTAACCACGTGAACATGTCAAGGCTGCTCCGTGCTTTTCAGCGCTCAGAAAAGGAAAGTAAAAGGAGAGAGGCAGCAAGCGTCACTGCCACGAGAGATTACAAACACACACTGAGGTGGGAAGGACAACATTTGTGTAATAAGATGACTGCATATAACAGACATAAGGAGGCATATTGAGTATTATTTGCCATTTATGTTTAATTGAGCTCACAATTGTCTTTAAGTTGTCATCAGGTGGACACCCTCCATCCTCTTATTAGAGAATTATTATTTTATAACAATTACATTATCTTAATAATTATGGTTTCCAATATTAAATAACTAAGACATTATGAATATATACAGTATGTGTAACCATTGTGAAATAATTTCATTCATGATAAATATTCATTAAAATGTTTAACACAATTCAATTTATATTTTTTTCCACATCTTTAAATGCAACATTGATTAAATATAGTAATTACACAAATAAATCCTGTTTTATTTATTTTTAAAGATATATTTTGGTTCCCTATTTTATTTCATAACACCATGTTAATCCCACACCGTTTTGTTTGTTGTAACAGTAATGATGCAGTGATGTGATTGGCTGTCGCTTTGACTGGACAACCGATCACATTTCTTATTATTGAACTGAGTTAAAAAAGGTTTTGTATTATTTTCTCAATATAATGGCAACATTATACATTTTGTCTGTATTATTCATACAACGTTTTATTGTATTGTTTATTTATATAATACTGAACATTGTAAACCTCTTTAATAACTCTGGTTTACATTTTAAATAATCATAGATTTTATTTGTATTTATTGCATATAGGTTGGGAAAAAGATCTTAATTGCATTTCCTCTATCACTGATTTCAGTCAAGTCATTAGTTGTAGTCCGATATCGAAGCCATTGATAATAAGATAATCTTTAAAAAAAGGTGTTTTAACAAAATTAGAATCCTCGAAAAAAAAAAAAATAAATAAATGTTTTCCCAAGATAGCAGGAGATTTAACCAACTGAGGAAAAGCTACCTTTGATACCTTCAAAGGCACATATCAGTTAAGTGAACTGTTTGCTACATGCAGTGGGCAGGGCCTCGCACGGCTTAGTACGGTATAGTTAGGCCTTGGTAGGCCAGGTTCACTTTATGCTGCGTTTCCATTACAGTTTAGTAGCTGGGATAGTACCTATAGTAACGCAATGTAGGCGGAGCCGTGACGTCATCTTCAATGCGAACCACAAAACCAACATCAGCCGTTAGCTGTTAGCCCTCAGAGCTCACAGCTCCTCATATCTGTTCAGAAACTAGACAAAAGTGAAACAAGTACAAACCACTGACTGTCTGTGTCATGGCGAATACAGTCGCTGGTTTATTTATGTCTGTACAGGCCGTTGTTGTGAGTGTGGACGGTCGGAGCATATACTGCGTTAGCTTAGCCGATCTCCATTCAGAAAACACACATTTAAAAGGTATTTCGCCTGCCGTCTGTCTGCAGACGTGTCAAAGCATTCATTCATGGTTTGTACTAACCGGTATCAGTATGTTGTTACTTCGGCATCATTTTGAAACGTGTATTACAATTAAATCACGGTAAAATATGTTCATCTTGTTGTAGTTGTAGCACCCTTGCCAGCGATTCTCTCTCTAGTTTAGCATATTCAGCCCGGTTGTTTGCCCGGAAAGAACCTGGATTTTGGAGTGCCAGAACTACTCCTAGTGGAAACGCAACAAAAAACGGGCCGGGTTTGGCACGGCACGCTTAAACCGTGCTACACGCTGCAGTGGAAATGCGCCATTATTAGAAGAGTGGAGGCACTTTGCCACGTTAATAGAAAGACATTTTAACACAGCTCACTCTTTTTATGATATATGACGTGTTAAAAAATTATGTGTTGCCCCTAGTAGTAGAGCTGTCACATCGGCAGGTTTGGTAAATGATGGAAAGACTTTTAGCTTTAGTTAAGTGAAAAACAAAGTGTCAGAGCTTAACATTGGGTGACTTAAAGACTATGGCAACAGACTCTTTGAGAATTGCTCACATAAACCTGAGTTAGAAGGCTTTACAGGTAAAATAAAGTGTCTCCAGACTGAGACATTAAGCAGTTATTTTGTGTTTCCTTTCCTGTCACTTCCACTCTCAGCTCTGTTTTAAAGGGCCAACCATAATAAAACAGATCATGAAATTCACAAAAAGCCTCAAACATGTTGTAATGTATTATAGAAATAGGTGCAAATCTTGATATGAGTCCAGGGTGATCACTAAACTCACTTGTAAAGATATTTCTAGCACACTTGCACTTTAAATTCGACTCAAAATTCAGTGGTACTGTGGTGCATTCACACCTTACTTTTACCCAACCCACTCTGTTCTGTGAAGCCTGATGCGAAATTACATTTTTATCCTACAATGACAGGAACTCTAAAAGATGGCGTCTTTCTCTTTTCAGATCCAGATTCATGTGAGAAGGTCAAATTCCACAGAGGAGAAAAAATCCTTTTAACCACTCACAATAACACAACATAAAGACCAACAAACATAAATGCAGTGATAACTCGTCCAGACACCCCAGACATCACGTCCCCCCTCACTTCTCCTTCTATTTTACTTCCCTCCCTCTTTTGCTCTCCTCCTCCCTCATCTCCTCTCTAATGTGTCCATCTTTCTCTCCCTATTCAGCACAGTAGGGGAGAGCTGCATGAGGCTCATTAAGTAAAACCTACAGAGCTCTGTGTGTGTGTGTGTGTGTGTGTGTGTGTGTGTGTGTGTGTGTGTGT
>CALSBZ010046897.1:390505-407314 GCA_943591055.1 Gobionotothen gibberifrons | reverse complement strand
CACACACACACACACACACACACACACACACACACACACACACACACCGCTACAGTACATGCTCACCGACACTGCAGATGGCAGGCAAATAAAGACAAATATGTGCGCACACATATGGCACCAAGATTAAGGTCTGTTATTATTAACTTAAAGCGACAAGGGCCGCTCCACTTCAGAGCGCTGATTTACACTGTAATCACACCTGCATTAGAGACACACATCACCATGCCTCCAGCTACCAGATGTGCATATGAGTGAGAGAGAGTAAGGGAGAAGGAGAAAGAGGTGTAGCTAGACCTTGTGTTAGCAGTTATGTGCTTCACCAGTCTACTGGGAAACAAAGGAATCCACTACATCCGTTTTTTTAAAGTTGCAGTGTGCAGTGCCCCAGTAATTGAGTGTGTGTTGTTTATAGTTTTATGATTGGATACTTACTTGTCAATAACCTCAGCTCATCTGATTTAAATTCTCTCATACTGCCTGTGCTGCAGCACCTCTTTTCACCCTCTGTCTGAAACCAGAGTCCAGTCTGTTCTGATTGGTTAGCTGGCTGGCTCGGATGTAATTGCTTAGAGATTTCCCGCCCCTGAGCACATACAATGTGATGGAGTGCTAGCCAATAAAAGTGTGTGTTTCATAGTGATGTCATTATGTTACGGGAATAAACAAAGGAGTCCAATGGAGGAGTTTTAGGCATGGGGGGAGTGTGTGGGAGATAAACTACCTCTGATGTGAACTTTGGGATTGTGGCCTTTGCAGACCATTTAGATCAGGGGTCACCAACCTTTTTTAGGATGAGAGCTACTTTCACAAAATAAAACAAGTCAGGGGCTACTTTTACTTTTGTGCAGTGTATATATTTAGCACATTTTAACATTATTATAGGCTTACCTTTAACCTTTGTGTGCTGTTTGGGTCTGTGGGACCCGTTTTCAGTTTACTAAAATAAAATGTTTGCAATTTAATTATTTTAACCTGCTGATTTTCTTTTAAATGTTGAAGTTAAATGCATCAATCTGGAGCACTGAAAGGGCGCTGTATACTTTTCAATAATCCAAACATCTTTAAAATATGATCACAACCAGTAACAAAGGTTATTTTTATCTTATGTTACCTAGTAGCATTCTTTCTTTTTATTTATGCATATTTGACTAATCACTCCCCATTGGAATGATTTCTTACTTTATCTATATTAAATAGATAAAGGTGTGCTCTCTCTCTCTCTCTCTCTCTCTCTCTCTCTCTCTCTCTCTCTCTCTCTCTCTCTCTCTCTCTCTCTCTCTCTGTCTCGCTCGCTCACAGAGGCTGTGTGCTCCTGACGGCTTGCATTAAAAAAAAAAAAAAAACATATTTGTAAAGTGGGGGGACACAAACAGGATTTCAAAAAGTAGAAATTACGCCATGCGTGTGTGTGCGTCAAGTGCAATAAATAAATATGCAAGTTGCAACACAGAGTAAAACTCTGCCCCTCATGTGTTGTACAGTATAGGCTGGCATGATAGGCTGTTCAATGGGGCTGATGTGTTGTGTAGATTCTGCCTGAAGGAAAATCACGGTCAAACTCCTTATGAAGCGGTGAGCTGCCGCTCCACATTGCTTTTCTTCCCGACTGCAATGCTGGTCCTGCAAGTCAAGCAAGAACGTGATTGGTCGATATTCATTGTGGGGGTGGGGGGAGGAGGGGTGTTAGATATATAGAGTTATAGTAAGTAGATAGAGTTCGCTATGATTTAGGTTTCGTTTATGGTAGATTCTTTTAATTACATTTACTTTTGTGTTTTGTGTATTTTTTACATTTTGGATTTGCTTGGCGAGCTATTTTTAGAACATGCCCCGCGGGCGACTCACGTTGCCCCTGCGGGCGACTCACGTTGCCCCTGCGGGCGACTAAGTGCCCGCGGGCACCGTGTTGGTTACCCCTGAGTTAGATGTACACAAACCTTTAGAACTCACTACAGGCAGTGTTCTAACGTTCTACAAAGTAACGTGTTACAGTAATCAGATTACATTTGTCTGTCACGCAGCAGTGTCATGCGTTATTGTTGGATCAGCAGTAATTACATTAGATAGATATAATTGAAGGGATGAAACCCTCTTTAATGGTCACACTGCACACACAATGAAATGTGTTCTCTGCTTTTAACCCATCCTATTACTAAGAGCAGCTATTGCCTTGCTCAAGGGCACCACAGCAGGGCCCAGGAGTTGAACTGGCACCTCTCCAAGTACCATTCCACACTCCATATTTAGGTCTGTTCGTGGACTTGAACCGGCAACCCTACGGCTCTCAGGCCAAGCCACTACTGACTGAGCCACTGCCGGACAGTTACTAAACGTGAAATGATCTCGTTACTTGCGTTGCTTTATAGGTCTCCTATTATGCTATTTTTAGGCATATATTATAGGTCTCAGATATATAAAAATATATAAAAAACATGTCTATTATGTATTTTGCTCAAAATACCAAACAGATCATGCATTTTAAACATCCCTCATATCCCTCTGTTTCAGGCCTGTTAGAGAAGTGCTGATTTGGGGTCCTTAGCTTGAAAAAAAAAAGAGGAGGGGGAGCTAATGCCTGCTCAGAATTCTACCGGAGATAAAGGTACATTCTGCCGTGATTAAACGCCATATCATGTTCCAAACCACATCAAGGATTATTTCTGAAACAGTATGGAGCTCAAATGCTTTTTCTCTTGAGGGGTTACCACAAGGTGAGTTTATTTTTTTATTTTATGCTTTTTTACACATACTCTCTCCAGTATAGGTTAGCTATGAGTGTTAGCGATGCTTGCTAATGTAAACAAATACCATATTACGTCCAAAACACGTCGGCCATTGTTTCTGATAGCAACGTTTCTGATATGGCTGCAGGGTCCACATTTCCGATATTACGTCATATCGGACGCAAATCTGGATCAGCTCCATTGTACCCCCGTTTTTAAAGATTTGGGTACGGAGGAAAAGAGAGAGGGTTGTGTTTTCTGACACTTTGTGAGTTCCCTGACACACCGGGGACACATATTTATATATAATAGACATCAAAAAGTGCATTTTGCATGATAGGTCCCTTTTAAGGTCTTCCACTATCCGCATAAAGGGAGGACGGCAAAATAAATCAAATGTCCCTTTTGGCATGTACTACACTTTGCTGGCTACCAAGATAGTGTTATGCCACAATTGAAACTGAGCTAAAGAAAACACGGCTGATTTTCGAATAAAGAGCAGGAAACAGAGGTCTGCGTTCAGTATTCTACTTATTAGATTATGTATTTGTGCAGATCTGGGCATACATGAGGTTTCACTTTATATCGTTATTTCTCATTTGATTAATAGTGCATCTCAGGTGATACAGAGAGATCTAAAAGTAATGTAACTAGTAGTGTAACTCGTTACTTTCAGAAGGGAGTAACTAACTAAAGTTAGGCATTACATGTTTTTAAAGTAACAAATAATGTGTAATTGTAAGGAAATAAAATCAATATTATGTGCTATAACTTTAAATTAATACACTGTTCTAATTTAAAACTGCTTTACTCTGAAAACCGAATGTTCACACACGACTTCCGGTTTCCGCGAATAAATATCGTTACTTCTGGTTAGCATTAGCATGTGGCTAATATTACGTTTTGTGAAAGTGAATTTGAGGAGAAATGACACGTGGTGTTGCACACTAAACGAATAGTCCAAAAATCAGCTCCTAAATTCTAACCATAGACCAGTGCTTCTCAAACTGTGGTGGGTACTGCAGGTGGTCCGTGGAAAAAAGCTAAATAAAATCCACTTTTTATTATCAAGGATTTTCGGGGACCAACTCATATATGACTTGCTCTATAGAGAGGCGAAGTCCCTCCCCTTCCGAGGGAGCTCGTGGGACCCCGGAAGCGGAAAAATATACATTGAAGTCAATGGAGAAAATGGAGAGGAAAAGGTTATCTTTTGATCCCGTTTGAATTGTGCCACGAATGACACATATGATGTTTGTCAATCTTAAACAATCCTTTCCATGTAAAAAAAAGTCACAGTTTGTCGTAAAACTGTTGAAATATAAGACTATGAAAAATACGCAACTAGAAAGACTACAAATCCCAGAGTCGCGTAAGTGATGTCACCATTGTTTTCCTCCACCAAGAGAGAGCTATGTCAGCGCTATATAGATATATCGTCTATCTATATGGCGCTGGCTAAGATAAGATAACTTTAACAAGATGCCTGTGTGCTTAGTACCAGGTTGTTATCATACCAGCAATGGGTCTTGCTCGTTCTTTCGCCTCCCGTCTGATGAAAGGACCAGGAGTGGCTGGATCAAGTTAGCTACCTAGCTAGTAGCTAGCACGTTAGTTAGCATTACACCTGTGTCATTTTTATTAGCCTTAACATTAAGTAACCCAACATGTTAAACAGTAAGAGTAGTAGGCTAGTCATATTTCGTGAACCCTTTGAAGAGTGCTGTCACAGCGGTGTGATCATTCTATAATACACAACTTAAGCCTGGGGGAGAAATGCTAACGGTAACGCTAGCATCGGCGATCTTTTGTACTTCATGCTATCTGCACAAATGGTTGACATTAAACAACAAAAGACCAGGCAGTTCAGAGAGAATCAAAGGCAGACAGGCAGCTTTGCATGACATTCTTCTGGACGTGTTTCATTGTGGTGATAGTGAGTGTAGTCAATCCTTTTGTTGACAAGACAGACGGACATCTTGGTGACGTGTGTTGTTCTGCCCTACCGGAGATGTAGTTCACTGAGCAGTTTCACACAAAAAATGTGTAACTTCACAGTTTTACGACACATTTTTATTTTTTTGACTTGCAAAATGTTCTTTTAGATTGACAAACATCATATGTGTAATTCGTGGCACAATTCAAACGGGATCAAAAGATAACCTTTTCCTCTCCATTTTCTCCATTGACTTCAATGTATATTTTTCCGCTTCCGGGGTCCCACGAGCTCCCTCGGAAGGGGAGGGACTTCGCCTCTCTATTGAAATCAGTCGCATTGACCCAAAGACACATTTGAGTTGTATACACTGTTGGAAAGAGGAGATTCCTAGCTTTCTAATGATATCAGGCAGTGGGGTAGTGGTCGTTGGGCTCATCGGACATTTATGAGAGAACATTTCTAATGTCCGAGTGCAAGTGAATGCACCACAAGACACAAGCCTTGTAACCCCTCCCCCGGCCCTGGCGAGAGTGTGGAAATATGATTGCCGGCGATTTCATTTGAACTGGACGGCGCAAAACGAGAAGCATCCAGACTTACTGGAACGAGGTATTTGCAGTCTACAATGACAGAGAAGAGACTGTCAAGTTTGGCTGTACTCAGCATTGAATCAAGACGCACTAAAGCTTTGGATCTTAATCAGTTTGTGAGGAGTTTTGCTGAACAGAATGGTAATCGCCGCATCATAACAGTGATTGACAGCTGATAGGAATAATATGTTTGTTAATATTATCATATTAATTCAGACAAACATCGATGAGACAGTTAATTAATGTACTTATTGCAGCAGTCTGCATAGATTTGGTTCCCCTGCTGGTCTAAGAGTGAAACAAACTAATTCAGTTATTGTTCAGTTAAAATGCATTCAATTATGTCTGCCACCTTATATATCTCTATTTAAGGCTTTACTGATGTGCCACAATTATGTCACCTATTATTATTCAGTTAAAATATCAATATTTTGGCTTTCCAAGTTAACATTGATTGATATGACTGCGATTAAATCAGCATATACTTCTGCCAGGGGATGCCATCCCTCAAAATCTCCTGCCACCCTAGATCCACCCCTATAGGCTATATTTTTAATTTCAGGACAACTTTGGGAATTTTGTTTGTTTGTTTTGAGATTTATATAGATTTTGAAAGTGGAGATAGAGAGAGAGAGAGAAGCAGCGCCGTCTGCTTTTTGCAGTACAGTATCTAAAGTAGGACTAAGCATAGTGGTAGTTTTTTGTATAGCTGTCTGCCCTGTTGTGTGAGTGCACTGCGCCCGTGCACATTTGTGGCATTGTTTGGGATGACCTAATTAAAATACCGTCCGCCGTTCTCTTTGAGAAACATACACAACGTAGACAGACACCGGTCACAAAAGTATCAGATAGGCTTCAATTTACTTTTGATTGTCTATAATTAACTATAAAAAAATACCGGCGTTTTAACACTAGGCTACATTTATATATGTACTTATTTTTAGGGTTTGCATATGAGGTGGTCCGCGAAAATCCTTGATAATAAATAGTGATCTGCATAAACAAAAAGTTTGAGAACCCCTGCCATAGACTGTATATATAAATGGACGTAGGGTCCGTGACGTCACCCATAGGATTCTGCAGAGTTGCAGAGAAGCCCTTAGTAGGCGGAGTCGGCCACTAACGGCTCGACAGTGACGTCAGAGTTCTACTCCTGCCTGCTCCAAATAAGGGCAAAGAGGCGGAGCCGAGGCGGGACCTCCTGCCACCGAGCTGGAAGTTCCAGAGCTAGCTGAAGCTACCAAGCTAAGCTAACATGCTCCCCATCTGCACAGTGCCGTCACATTTTACGTTTCTAAGGTAAGCGGACATGAAACTATTCAGCAAAACTATAAATAATAATCTAAGTTATTGAGTTTTTAGCATAATACTTCAGAATCTTAAAATCCCTTAACGTTTGTATGCAATTGTGCTAAATTCAACACTGGAATCAAGCAACTATTAATATGTTTGCATGACATTAGTTATTTATATTTTGATATCACTTAATTATACGTTTAATACATTTAAGTCAAGCTAAGGCACATGTGATGGTAGCTAGTTAGTGCTCTTACCTGTGAGGCCTCCTCCAAACAGCATAATAACCAGACTGTATCATTAAAACTAAGTACCAGTTCTAGATCCTTGACTTTAGACAAACAATTCAAAAGACAAAATGTATTTAAAGACCAATCTTTATTTGAATGTGCCTCTTAACCTGAGATATTAGTTATACAGTAATAGTATTGACAATCTAAAAAAACGGAGCAACTCAACAGTCAACTTTATATTTCTTATTGTCTACTCTAAAGCATTTATTATTTTCATTTTCCCCCTCTCATATTCAGTGTGGACAGATTGAGACAGCGTGGTGTCCAGAGAGCTGCAGAGACTTCAGGGAGAAACCTCAGTGTGATGGACGTCCATGTCTGTTGGTTTGGCCCGGAGAGGACTGAGGGTCTTTCCTCTGCGAGGAGGACCAGGCCTGATGGAGGAGCTGATACCATAGCTGATCTAGTCTGTCACTTTGACTAAATGTGTTTACTTATACATTTAATAGGTTTACACCTTCTGTCCATATGTGCTTTTTATTTCAAACATGTTTGATTAACTTTTGGTTCACATTTCAATAAATTGTATTTGTATTTGCACTCCTTTTGTCCATTATTCTTACTGAAAATGTTAGATTACACATTCACATCTGACTGAAGATTGGCCCCATTTATTTGTGACGTTACAAACTCTGTGGTACAAGGCACAAGTGATGTGAAGCTCATAAAGCGAGGCAAATATAAATAATCAGCTGATGGAGTGTAGATGTGGAAATAGGTGCATTCGATCAGCTGACTGTGTTTTCACAATAAAAGTAGTTTCTTAGTGAATGTCCTGTACTGGTCTTAACATCTCATAACATCAGCTTTTAATGTTCCTCTTGGATGTTCTTCTTGACCCTCAGAGAAGGAGAAAATGTCGTGTCTTTCAGGCATGTCCTTTCCTAGATATAATTATTACACAGCCACTGAACTGATTACCCAAGATCCTCAGCTATGGTTTAAGCTAGCTGATTGGATGTTTTAGCCGCAATGCATGTAGGGATATGAGGTTAATGCGATATGAAATCCGAAAAACATTTCTGAGTTTAGGATGGCCGAAGACACTACACTACCCATAATCCCCAGCTATCGTTTAGGACTACTGTCCCCGTGATTAATCTTCAAGCTCTGGGATTGGATGTTGGAGTGGCAGTGCGCCAAGGTTACGCAGAGCGTCAAACAGCTGTTTGAAATGGAACGAAACCACGCCAGACTATCCAAAACTGGAATCGAACGCCCCCCCCCCACCACCCAGAACTACACATGCTGGCTATTGTGTTTCGCAAAATGTTCTATGGGACGTCTCGACTGAACGTTTTCGTTTTTCCCACAATTAGAAGTTGCCAGTATTAAAGACATTGGTGTTATCAAATGTAAAACTTATAATTAATAAATTGGTGAAAATCGCTTGTGTCCATAATGCGCAGCATTAATATATACCCACATGACAGCTCATTGTTACTTTGTAATTCTACTCCACTACAATTCAGAGGTTAACCTGGTATTTTTACTCCACTACATTTATTTGAGTTACTTTGCAGATTCTGATTAATGATGTGAAATATAAACAACCCTTAAATCAGACTTTAGTTACACCTGAGTAAAATTCAGGGAAGGTGATTGTCAAGTGCCAACAATCAGGAGAGATATTTGATAGTTGGTGCTTGTGAAGACTAAACATTTATCTGCAATTGACATAAATGGAAATGAGTAATAAAGTATATTCATTACTCGTTATTCTCTAATAGTTAATTAAAGACTGTATAATTGCTATTTTGCACATCCCTTTCAAGATTTCAAGATTTTCTAAGGTTTATTGACATATCATATACACAACTATGGTGTAGTTATGCAATGAATGAAAAACTTGGGTCGCAGGTTCCTCAACAGTGCATTACAAGACATCTATCGATATGTGTATACCTCCACCATTAAACTGTCATATTCTGCACATTTCTTATACTATCTACATACATAAGAGTATAATTAATGTGTACAATATCAGTTAAAATAAGTGCTTCAACATAATTAACATTGCAGGAAAGCAATCTTAATCTAAAGTATTATTTAATGTTTAAATAAAGGTTAATTCGTTTTTCTGTTTTGCACCTCCTCCTATTAATATCTTTGTACATCCTGCACTAAACTGTTTTATTGTAGAGATCACTTATAGTATCTTCTTGATTTTTTATATTCTATATTTCTATCATTGACCTTCTACTTTCCCCCTATGAAAGTATGTACTCTAATATTTTTTTCATCAAATATAACACATAAAAACAATAATTCAATAACGTGCTTTAACCACTAGGCGGTGCACACAAGGTACACACAGCCACAATAACTTTGTATTATTAGTGTAGGACACTTATGTATGTACAACATCTGAAGATGTGTAGTTTTATTTATGTTTGCACATAATTTTACAGCATATTGCTATATTATTTCAGACTCAGTATTTACAATATCTTTAAAAACTACAAGTCCTTTTATATCAGATGTGCACCGTTATGGTGTAAATATAACCTATCTACGAATTAGATCAAATGTAAAAGTCAGCCGAATTAGTGTTGATACTGCAAGGAGACGTATTGTGTGAAGAGAAATTGAAGATGTTGTTTAATTGTTGATATGTTTATGATCCACGTCAAGTATTCAGTTTTGGCGGCATTTCTTCCAGTTTTTCCAAAGGTCTTCTCATCAGGGGCTCTATAAATAAAGAACTACTGCAGATCTGTAATATGTAATGCAGCCGAACCGTGTATTACAGTGCCGTTATGTGATGACTTTCAAAGAGAAAGCAAGAACACTCGGAATTAAGTATTATTTTATTAAAAAAAAATGTTTTTCCGATTTCATATCATATAAACACCAAATCCCAACATGCATTGCGGCTCAAACATCCAATCAGCTAGCTTAAACCATAGCTGAGGATCTTGGGTAATCGCTCAAAATGCCTACGTCGGTTTCCGGTTATTTTATTTTGAAATTCAGTTCCTGACGGACGCCAAAAAAGCCAGAGATTATGGAATTAAACAAATAAATAAAAACAAGGATGATTGTGTGTTATTGGTGAGTAAATAATAGTGTGTTATTTAGAAAAGAATAACAAAAAGATACAAAAAAATACAGATTTCAGTATTTTGAGGCTCTGAGCCCCATTTCTTTTCCTCACAGACGACAAAAAAAGTCCGACGTTATACGATTTAAAATAAAAACAATAATCGTGGCTTGATATTGAGTAAGAACATGTTCTGTGTGACACGAAAAAAAGGGGAAAATCGTGATGGTGAACACGAATCAATAGATTAAATGTCGTGACTATAACACGAAAGGCCGTGAGACTGGGTTGTCTGTTGAACATGTTGGATTGTGTATTGTCCGAGTCAGGGTCCTTTTTATTTTACTGTAACTTTGGAAGTTGTGTTACCAATGCTTACTGTTTATTTGATACCAATTTGGTAATGCAATTAATAAAAACAACAAGGTTTGGGTTCGTTCTTCAGATGACTGTGACGTTAACGTGTAAGCTCAATAATGAATTCCAGCTCAACCAACCATATTGTAATATCTAAGTAATCATCTTGAAATGTGACATTAATAATTGTTATATACACACATAATAATAATAATAATAATAATAATAATGGGTTTAATATATAAAGCACTTCATATTTGGCATGAACAGTATAAAAACAATACACAACACGGTAGAATTAATAAAAAGCAATAAAAACAAACAATAAAAATAAAATAGAATAAAAGGGTGGTAATAAATAAAAGGTCTAGGGAAAGGCTCTATTAAATAGATGGGTTTTGAGGCCGTTTTTTAAGGCCTCCACGGTCTGTGGTGCTCTCATGTGGTCGGGGAGAGCATTCCACAGACTGGGGGCAGCCGAGCAGAAGGCCCGGTCTCCCATAGTACAGAGCTTAGTCCTGGGGGGTTTGAGGATGTTGGAGTGGGTGGTCCGCAGGGAGGTGTGGGGGGTGAGGAGTTCCTTGAGGTAGGGTGGGGCAGTTCCATGGATACACTGGTGGGTGAGGACGGAGACCTTAAATTCGATCCTCAGTTCCACGGGGAGCCAGTGTAGTGCTTTAAGGATGGGGGTGATGTGATCGTATTTGCGCACCCTCATCAGGATCCTAGCAGCGCTGTTCTGAATGTATTGAAGCTTCTGGATGCTTTTGCTAGGGATCCCGATGAGGAGTGCATTGCAGTAGTCCAGCCTGGAGGAGACAAAGGCGTGGACTAGCTTTTCGGCGTCAGACAAATCAAATCAAATCAAATCAAGTTTTATTTATATAGCACATTTATATAGCACATTTATAAGCGATTTTTGGTCGAGCCAAAGTAATGTACATATAATAAAAATAGCCTACAGTAGGGACACTTTGCAGCAAATACAACAGCACAGATTGTTCAGAGTATCAATATGAGAAAAACTACACCCTCTGTCCTTAGACCCTCACATCGTACAAGGAAAAACTTCCGCGCAAAACCCACAGTTTTAAAGGGGAAAAAAATGGGAGAAACCTCAGGGAGAGCAACAGAGGAGGGATCCCTCTCCCGGGACGGACAGACGTGCAAGAAATGCGGTGTGTAAATCGAAGAGATAATACATTTTACAGCCTATAGACCGAATGTTAGGAGATGCGTGTGTCTGTAATAAGAAGATGAATCCACGAAGATGTCAGCTACAATCCTGTGGAAGCCACCAGGGAAGCAGCACGACACGACCCAGGCAGGACCGCAGCGATAGGTTCAGCCACAACCCGAAGTCCACGACTTAATCCAGAGCTCAGGATAGAGGATCAAGGGCAGGACTACTGCAAGACGATCAGCCTCGACTCCGGAACCCGGCGTAGATATAGATAAGAAAAAACAAGAAAAAGAGATTTGGCTGGGTTAATCTGAAACAAGAGAATACACAGACACAGACAGAGAGGGAAAAGGTCATTGGATAAAAGTTATTCTTGATAACCCTCAAGAAAGATCTCCTGAACCTCCCCACGCAATCTATCAAGTCTGACCCCTCAAGTGTACAAGTGAATTTAGAATAGTTTTTCTTCTCTTATATGAGAAACAAGGGTATGAAAAGAAAAGCTAGAAACAGAGGAAGGGAGGCACAACGTGGCTACGTACATGCACTCTCCTAAATGTTAAACGAGTAAGAGGTGAAGAAATACAAAGCCAGAAACTGTAATGAAAAGGCACCACAATGCTTCCCCTTGGAATAGGGTTGGAAAAATGTATGAAAAAGGAGACAGGGGATACTGATGAAGAGGGACAACAGTGAATAGGCAGTAGGAGAGGCCTAAATTCACTCTCCTGGATTGAGATTTAAAGGAAAGTACTGGGGAACAAAAAAGTACAGGAGGAAAGGCCCAACGAGTCAACGTAAACACACTCTCCTAGAATAGTTCAAAGTAAACGGGGTAGGAAGAATATAGTAGGAAACAGAGCTGAAAAGGCGTCCAAGAACGCTTTCCCTCTAGTCCAGGGTGAAAATGTAGGATAAGAAACAGAGATAGGGAGCACAACAACCTATCTCTTCGTCAGAATGCACTCCCCCGCCTGTCTAAGCGACTCTGTACCCCATCCCGCTCTGCCAGACCTTAGATCGGCAGAGGGAGACGGGGAGGGACAAGCCCCAAGGGGGGGATTTGGGTTCAAAATAAACCCTGCAGAGATCCAAAAATGGATAAAGAAGTAATTTACAAGGTGAAATATAAGGTACTATATTTTAAGTAATCATATCTACTATTCCTATATTCGAATAATATTAAACAAAAACCAGAGAGAAAAAATGAGTTTTAAGTGTTGATTTAAAAAAAAAAACCAGGGTCTGGGCAGACCTCACATGGAGGGGCAAAGTATTCCAGAGCCTAGGGCCAGCCGCTGCAAAAGCTCGATGCCCTCGGGTTTTAAGCCTAGTCTTAGGCACTACCAACAACAGCTGATCAGCCGACCTTAAGAAGTTCGGCTATATAGGCAGGAGCCAGCCCGTTTAGGGCTTTGAAAACGAATAAAAGGAGTTTAAAATCTATTCTGAACCAAACTGGAAGCCAGTGCAATGAAGCCAGAATTGGGGTAATATGGTCACGCTTTTTATGGCCAGTGAGAAGACGTGCAGCTGCATTCTGAACTAGCTGGAGGCGTCTAATTGAGGCCTGGTCCATACCCACATACAGAGCATTGCAGTAATCCAGTCTCGAGGTAACAAAGGCGTTAATAACCCTTTCTAGGTCTTTAATAGATAAAAACGACTTGGTCTTAGCCAATAGTCGTATTTTGAAAAAGCAGGTCTTGACTACAGTGCTGACCTGTTTATCAAATTTAAAGGCGCTATTGAAGGTCACTCCAAGGTTCATGACAGAGGGGAGGATATTTGTATTGGGGGAGCCCAGAATGTCAACCGGGGAGACTGTTGGTTGGGGTCCAAAAAAGATAACCTCGGTCTTGCTCTCATTAAGGGTGAGGAAGTTTTGGCTCAGCCAGGATTTAATCTCTGTTAGGCAGTCCTTCAATTGCTGTAGTGAGTTGGCATTTTGATTGAGAGGCAGGTAAATCTGTACATCATCAGCGTAACAATGGAAGGGGATATTGTGTTTTGTGAGAATTGAACCTAGGGGCAGTATGTACAATAGAAAAAGGATGGGGCCCAGAATCGAGCCTTGGGGAACCCCACAAGTAAGAGGGGCTGTGGCAGAGGAGAAGGCACCTAACTGCACTGAGAAGCTACGGTCCGTCAAATAAGACCTGAATCATGCAAGGGCAGAGCCTGTAATGCCTACGGACTGTTCAAGCCGTGACAACAGGATACTATGGTCCACTGTGTCAAAGGCAGCTGTCAGGTCTAACAGCACCAAAACAGCTGTGCTGCCTGAATCGGCGGCTAGGAGCAGCTCATTAAAAACTCTTAAAAGGGCTGTTTCAGTGCTATGCATAGGTTTAAAGCCAGACTGAAACTTTTCGTGGATGCCGTGCGTGATTAAAAACGACTGCAGCTGGGCGTAGACTACTCGCTCCAGGGCTTTAGATAAAAAGGGTAGCTGGGAGATGGGCCTGAAATTTGCCATTATGGAGGGATCAAGATTTTTCTTTTTAAGTAGTGCCTTAACCACGGCATGTTTGAAGGCAGCTGGGACACATCCTGAGCTAAGAGAAGTGTTTACAAGCAATACAACACTTGCTCCAACTGATTCAAAAACATCTCTGAGAAAGCGAGAGGGAATGCTATCTGAGCTGCAGTTCGTCGGCCGCAGCTGCTTGACCACATCCGAGAGAAAAGAGAGGGACACAGGCTCAAAATGATCGAGAACAGCAGGGCACAGAAAGGGAGCAGGATCTGGGGCAACACCAGTATGGGCCAGCCTAAGGGCAGATACCTTTTCCATAAAAAATTCAAGAAATGAGTCGCAGAGAGTAGTTGATGGCACAATTGGAGAAGCATCACAAGGATTAATGATCGAGTTGAGGACATTAAAAAGAACTTGAGGTTTATGGCTGTTTTTAGAGATTAACAGAGAAATATACTCTGTTTTGGCTGCTTTGACTGTCGTCTGATAATCGGAAAGGCAGGCACGAAGAATTTCTAAGGAGACATGAAGTTTATCCTTTTTCCATTTTAATGGGACACAGGGTTCGGTCCGGAGTGATTTGCAGTTCGGTCCGGATCCGGACCTTGGTCCGGAGTTTGAGAAGCCCTGTTCTACAGTATTATCCCACTTAACGCTTAACACTTGTCTATTTCATTTTAACCTTACAGTCTATGATTTTAACTTGGAGGCTACGATTAGCATCGTTAGCACCGATGTAGCTACCACTCGCTTACACGCTAACACGCTAACCCAAGCCTTAACATTCATTACGTAGCCTACTATGTGGGCCATAATAATATGTGAGACATTTTCGTTTTCTTGGACCTTGATGTGAAGTTAAGATTTTTGATAAGCTTTAGGTATTGCAATTTCACACATGTACAAAAGTAGCTTAATTCAACTGATGAGGGCTATGTGAATAAATGTAAGCGATGTGATGCAAGTAGGTCTTGGCCACTTTAATTTTTTCAAAGTAGCTCTCAGATGAAGAAAGGTTGGAGACCCCTGCTCTAGTCCCATGGACTGAAAGCAGTGGCGAGCTGTGACTTTTATACCTAGGCCCTCTGACCCCCCCTCCCTTAGAGTTATTACGTCGCACCGTATACTTCAGCGGAATATCAAAACAGCAGCCCGGGGTGCAAAACACATCAATGACAGCGACCCTCTACCACACAAAACAACACAATTTATATAAACACCTATCATGACAGGGCACCCACAGCCAAGTAACAATTACAAATGAATTAAGTCGGCACGGCGGGCCACATTGAAAATGACTTAGGCCTACTTTTGATGATCAAATCACTTAAAGGGGACCTATCATGCAAAATGCACTTTGTGATGTATTTTATACATACATATGTGTCCCCGGTGTTCCAGGGAACTCACAAAGTGTCAGAAAACACAACCCTCTCTCTTTTCCTCCATACCCAAATCTCTAAAAACGGGGCTGCAACGGATTTGATACATGTGGATTTTTGATTTGCTCCTCTATGATGTATTATAGGTGCACTCCGCCTGATTGGTCAACTCTCCACCTATCAGGGGAATGAGAGGGTGGGCCACGGCCGGCCATTGCCGCTTGAAAGCGCTGGAGACGTTGTAGTACATATGCCAGGCCTGTAAGTGGCGCTGTAGTCTGCCACAAAAGCAGCGAAGAAGACTTCCCGCCCATAGTTACCATGGTTACCCTTCTGTTTATTCTCCGCTCTGGAAATGGCCATGACACCTCTCCTTTAAACTAATACGTTTGCGCTGTGGACCAACACTATAGGCTACATTGACGGGGAAGGGGGTAGCAATAAAGATAACACCATTAAACAGTAACACAACATAACATAAATAATATCGATAGCAGCTCCCTAGCAACCACCTTGGTAACAATGAAAACGTTGTATAGACACAATTTCCTGAAGTAATCTTCGTAATAACTAGCAAACTAAAGATCATGTGCATCCACTGCACACATAATCTGAAATAACAACTCATATTTCTCGCATCAAATGACATCAAAACGCATTTTAATGGCCAAACTAACCTTAAAATAGGCATTTTACACCGAGAATAAAACGAAGTTCGGCCATGTTTTTTTTTTTCTGCAGGGAGAAATGTGAAGATCACGTGACATAGACGCCAGCCATTGGAATGAATGGTGAAAAAAAACGTAGGGATTTTTCAATTTCAGAGGCGTTTTTGTAGAAATACTACGTCCTACGTTGTGGACCAACGTAGTTATTACACGTTTTTTTATGAGACTGGGTTGGTTCATCTCACCATTTCCCTCCTCGCCCTTCTGTGCTTTGATCTGCTCCCCGTCCCGTATTTCTTTTCATCCCCCTCAATGTTCTCACGTTCAACTCCTGTTATTACTTTCTCTGTTTGTATAACAATTCCCCCCCCCCCCCCCGTTCACCTCCATCCCCTCCACATTGTTTTGATCACCTGTCCCCTTTCTCCTCTTCACACAAACCCATCAGTGGGCTCACACCCCTCCTTCCCAATCTTGTCTTTCCTGCTCCTCCATTGCCGTGTCCCCCTGTTCTGCACGCATTTCATATTTTCAAAGTCAAATAGCAGTCGCTGGCATGCCAAACAGGACCACACAGGCACACAGGTTGCCATCTCACTTCAAATAAAGAAGAAATACAAGCTTGAGATAGAGACAAGAGAGGAAGAGAGAAAAAATACAAACAGGATATCAGATTCATCCTTCCCCTCCTGTACCTGCCTCTTTCTCTTCTTTACAGTAGGAGACCAGGTGCTGGAGAAGGGGGGTGCTTTAATTGAGTGGTGCGGAGAGATGAGAAGGGAATTCAAGCCAGGAGGGGGCTTTTGTGTGTGTGTGTGTGTGTGTGTGTGTGTGTGTGTGTGTGTGTGTGTGT
>CALSBZ010046897.1:337083-381065 GCA_943591055.1 Gobionotothen gibberifrons | reverse complement strand
GATTCACAAGATATATTAGGCATGTGCGATAACAACAGCAAAAGAGTGGAACAAGTACTGAAATCTGGAAATGAGTAAGCATTTGACCACTTTCGCTTCTCTTGTCTTGAAGTCAACAGTTTTTTAAACGTGTTTCGTTTAGAGTTCTGATATAAGGCCTGTGGTTAACTTGAGCAGAAAGAAAAAAAAAATTCTACGACATATATATATGCCAGTAAATATCCTACTGTTGAGTGTCCGAAACAAACAGTGGTTGCTAACAGTTGACTAAATGAGACTACTAAACGCTGTCATGTGGAACAGAAGTCCGCCTTAAGCTTAGAAAAAGAACCAAACCTCTAAGTATCATAAACGTCTGTTTGCCACAGATATGATTTCAATCCAATGGAAGAAAAACATTGCTTGTTGTCGAGGAAGCCCTTGTTGCTAACTTCCGGGCCGGCGTACAAAAATACTTAATTGTTACGCGCTCCCACCTTTTGTTCTCCTTCTCCTCACTGCAAAGGTGCACCTGATCTGCTCTGCAACTCTGCTCAGGTGTTCCTGATCTCACCTAATCACCACATTACATTACATTACATGTTACTTGCTAGACGCTTTTATCCAAAGCGACTTACATACTCAGTACAGTGGGCAATCCCCAGAGGAGCAATTTGGGGTGAAGTGTCCCAGGGACACAACGACATGCTGACTGCAGTGGGGTTTAAACCTCCGAACACCAACGCACTATCCCACTGCGCCACACCACAATATTATTTATTAGTTTAACTTATACATTTGCCTTTTAGTTTAGCGGGGGAGTGCTGGGTCCTACGGCCCATGGTGAGGCTAACCCACACAGACTTCTATCATTTAAGTTAGTTTGAATTAAAATGTTAAATAAATCCTATGTTTATAAAACTCTATCGGCTTGGCGTTTGAAATCTATGTTGCGGGTCACAAACTGAACCACAAAATGTCTTAATGCTAATCTATTATCCATGTGGCAAAGTATAGACTAAATGTTGCTTTGTGCCAAAAACATATTAGGCAAAACAATAACAAGGAGAATGTTCAGAATGTTGAGTCAGTGTTAGGAAGGAAAGCAACTCATTTCCTTTATAGGGAAAGGACAGACAGAGGGAGGCTGTGTGTCTTTCCCTCTCTTTATTCCATCTCATCTGAATGGACAAGCTGTACTTCGAGATGTTTAGTTAGGTAAACTTCTCAGGTACAGTCTATCCAGTCTCAATATGACATGCAAATCCCAGAAGTGGGTGGCAGACTGAGAGGCAGAGGGGAGAGAGACACTAAGAAAAAGACAAGCAATGAGAGGAAGTAGTTGTCATGCATTCTTCTCATCTGCTTTTAATAAAAGCCTTTCATCCTCAGAGACTCACTGCACCAGTAATCAACCATCCTCATTTCCTTTGCCTTCACTCTTTTATACTTTCACTCTATATCTATCTATACATGGTGAAGATGCATAGTAGTGATTGCACAGCAAATGTAAAGTTAATGGAGCTTTTTATGATGAAAGAGTTGCCTTAAAGCAGCATGTTTAGCTGTTTATCGAATTATACATGACTCTAGATGTCACTCAAAGTAACCTATAGCAGCTGCAACTTATAAATGAATATTGACCCATTAAATACAGTAAAAGTTACAAATATCTACGCAAACCGGCATCTGTAAGATCCTTTTCACGCCTGAACGTTTGTGTGTTTGTTAAATTGTATACATTCCATCAGGGTAGTTTTAGTTTCACATTGCAATCATGCTGACGCACAGAAGAACTAATGACAAACCTTCGTCCTATCTTGAGCTGCATCTTCGTATACTTGTCATAGAATTTTTTGACAGACTGTGTCATCCATTTGTGTCCTCTGTTGAAAAATGTTAGTTTATTTAAAAGACCCAAAGGCCGTCACTTCAGGGCTGACACAGTTCACTTCAACCCTCAGATGAGAAGTACAATAAAGAACCTTGCTTCCTGAGCTGCATTGTTTATTCATAGACAAATTGAAAACCACATTAACATACATGAACTTACATTTTTTTAATTCAATAAACACACAAGTCTGCTCTCAGTTTATCTAAAGATGATCTTTAGAGACGACATATTCTGCTCATTTTCAGGTTCATATTTACATAGTGTGCCTCTACTGGGAAATGTCTCCATGCTTTAATGATCCAAAAGGCCTTTATTTGTCTCATACTGCCTGTGCTGCAGCAGCTCTTTTCACCCTATGTCCCTTTAACTTGTGATGTTAGCCTTTGCAGACCATTTACATAAACCAAAACCTACAGTATATAACACTCAACAGGGAAGGGAGAACCGCAAATAGAAAAATTGGGCCTCTTTAAAAAGTCAGAGAGACTGTAGTGTTGTCTACATTTTTAAATACTTAGACAAAATTAAAGGTCCACCTATTCACTTTTTGTTGCGCTTCCAAACCCAATAATTTATTTTATTTATCAGTTGATGACAATACTCATACGTTATCTTAATCACATGTGAAATGTTTGATGCCACGCACAGCAACAATCAAAAATACAAAGACCATACAAGTTGCTCTGAATGACTTTACTGTGTACTAGAAGGACACCACATGCTTGCTGTAGGCCTACACCCCTGCACCCCCTCTTCGATTTGCTCCTCTCCTTCTACCCTCTCTCTCTAGTAGCTCTCTGTCTCTCCTGCAGTATGAAAACTTTATTGGATGCTGGCAGAGCCCTTGAGGGGAAACACTTTAAATGTCTCCACAATTATACTTCTAATAATGGCTTCACACACACGCACACACTCACACACTGAGACACGCTTTCACCCGGGGGCCTGACAGTGACACAAAGGAAGTGGAAGTTACTCTGTCAGTCAGTAAGGCTATTAATCTCTGTCACCTGAAGCTGTGCGTGCGTGTGTGTGCATATTTGTGTGTGATTCAGAGCCAGCAGTTGGCAGGAAACAGCAGTGTGTGTGTGTGTGTGTGTGTGTGTGTGTGTGTGTGTGTGTGTGTGTGTGTGTGTTTATGTCCTGACCTACACAATCTGTAGCTGGTCAACAGCAGGGAGCGGTTTAGTCAGCATGTCACCTTAGATTTCACTTCCTCCCTTTGTTGGTTGTGTTTTTTTTTTTGGGCAGGCTCAGTCAGACAGCACAGACTGAGGTCAAGGTGATCCTGTCACCTCTCTTCAACTGCATTTTTCTTATACAGTAACTCAGCCTCTTCATCCTCTTAGCATTGATTCCCTGTTCAGTGGGCTGTTTACAACCCTGAGGCGCCATAATCACAAGTTGATGCAAAGACAGAGTAAGCAATATTCTAAAAATGAGTATGTGACTGCACCGTCTTTGAAGCAGATCTAATGAATGTCCAAATGCTGTCTCCCACACTATAGCGCAAATAAATATGCTGCCTCGTCAGAAAGCTGTTAAAAACGATTCAAAGAGTTATCCTTTAAACCCTGAATCCCCATGTGTTTGTGTCATATTTACACCTCCACAGGCAAGAGAAATGCATTGTGGAGACCAAGTGGTATTAAATATTACATGTACTGCAATTACTTTAATCGTCTTGAGTATTTTTATTAGGTGGAATTTATACTCCCTATTAAAAAGGCATTGATTTTCCGTTAATACATACTGGTGTAGACTCTTGCGATCACATTTTTTTTTTATCTGTGTCAACCATGCACAAACCAATGGAGAAAACATAGTTAAATAAATGCTTAAAATGATCCATTTTAAAGAGTCCCACACCTCCTCGACTTTTTAGACTCAGCTCATATTCAGTTTCTATAACGGAATGGGTTTTCCTTTGAAAAAGGGAAACGTGTTCCGGGAGCTTTCAGCCCACACTTGAAGATAAATTGGCATCTCCTTGCTAAATAGTTATATTTTAATACCTCTTCAAGACAGATACAATCAGGCTTGTTTTGAAAGCATTTGAGGCTGCACACTTCTGCAGGAAAAGTATTACTTTTACATCCAATCCAGTCTCACGGCATTTCGTGTTATAGTCACGACATTTAATCTATTGATTCGTGGTCACCAACACGATTATCCCCTTTTTTTCGTGTCACACAGGACGACTTTAAAAGCAATGTATTTCTACTGGTAATGTGTTTCGTGCCTGCAACACGTATTTTTCTCCGGTCGGGTCGTGGAAGACCGGAAGCTGTGTGGTTCATAAAAACATGTTCTTACTCAATATCAAGCCACAATTATTGCTTTTATTTAAAATCGTATAATTTCGGACTTCTGTTGCCATCTGTGAGGAAAATAAATGGGGCTCAGAGCCTCAGGATACTGAAATCTGTATTTTTTAAATCTTTTTTTCCATCTAATTTGTTATTCTTTTCAAAATAACACACTGTTATTTACTCACCAATAACACACAATTATCCTTGTTTTTATTTATTGGTTTATTTCCATAATCTCTGGGTTTTTTGCCGTCCGCCAGGAACTGAATTTCAAAATAAAAATTACCGGAAACAGACATAGGCCTGTAAGGGACATTTCGAGCATTTTCGAGTTTAGGATGCTGAACACACTACACTACCCATAATCCCCAGCTATCGTTTAGGACTACAGTCCCCGTGATTAATCTTCAACCTCTGTGATTGGATGTTGGAGTGGCAGTGCGCCAAGGTTACGCCGAGCGTTAAACAGCTGTTTGAAATGGAACGAAACCACGCCAGACTATCCAAAACTGGAATCGAACGCCCCCCCCCCCCCCCCCAGAACTACACATACTGGCTATTGTGTTTCGCAAAATGTTCTAATCTATGGGACATATCTACTGAACGTTTTCGTTTTCCCCACAATTAGAAGTTGCCAGTATTAAACACATTGGTGTTATCAAATGTAAAACATATAATTCATAAATGGGTGAAAATCGCTTGTGTCCATAATACGCAGCATTAATATATACCCACATGACAGCTCATTGTTACTTTGTAATTCTACTCCACTACAATTCTGAGGTTAACCTGGTATTTTTACTCCACTACATTTATTTGAGTTACTTTGCAGATTCTGATTAATGATGTGAAATATAAACAACCCTTAAATCAGACTTTAGTTACACCTGAGTAAAATTCAGGGAAGGTGATTGTCAAGTGCCAACAATCAGGAGAGATATTTGATAGTTGGTGCTTGAGAAGACTAAACATTTATCTGCAATTGACATGAATGGAAATGAGTAATAAAGTATATTCATTACTCGTTATTCTCTACTAATGGTTAATTAAAGACTGTACATTATGGCTATTTTGCACATGCCTTTAAAGATTTCAAGATTTTCTACTACGGTGTAGTTATGCAATGAATGAAAATCTTGGGTCACAGGTTCCTCAACAGGTTATGTGTGTATACCTCCACCATTAAACTGTCATATTCTGCACATTTCTTATACTATCTACATACATAAGAGTATAATTAATATGTATAATATCAGTTAAAATAAGTGCTTCAACATAGTTAACATTGCAGGAAAGCAATATATTAGACGTTAAGTACTTTGTCAGGCTTAATATTTATCTGTAGATAGATATCCCCAAAGTAGTTTTCTTATTTAAAAGCAGACCTTAATCTAAAGTATTATGTAATGTTTAAATAAAGGTTAATTCGTTTTTCTGTTTTGCACCTCCTCCTATTAATATCTTTGTACATCCTGCACTAAACTGTTTTATTGTAGAGATCACTTATAGTATCTTCTTGATTTTTTATATTCTATATTTCTATCATTGACCTTCTACTTTCCCCCTATGAAAGTATGTACTCTTAATATTTTTTTCATCAAATATAATACATAAAAACAATAATTCAATAACGTGCTTTAACCACTAGGCGGTGCACACAAGGTACACACAGCCATAATAACTGTATAACTGTATGTATTATTAGTGTAGGACACTTATGTATGTACAACATCTGAAGATGTGTAGTTTTATTCATGTTTTCACATAATTTTACAGCATATTGCTATATTATTTCAGACTCAGTATTTACATTCTTATATTCAAAGAAATCCGTAATATCTTTAAAAACTACAAGTCCTTTTATATCAGCTGTGCACCGTTATGGTGTACATATAACCTATCTACGAATTAGATCAAATGTAAAAGTCAGCCGAATTAGTGTTGATACTGCAAGGAGACGTATTGTGTGAAGAGAAATTGAAGATGTTGTTTAATTGTTGCTATATTTATTATCCACGTCAAGTATTCAGTTTCGGCGGCATTGCTTCCAGTTTTTCCAAAGGTCTTCTCATCAGGGCTCTCTAAATAAAGAACTACGGCAGATATGTAATATGTAATGCAGCCGAACCGTGTATTACAATGCCGTTATGTGATGACTTTCAAAGAGAAATGCAAGAACACTCGGAATTAAGTATTATTTGATTATTTTTTAATGTTTTTCCGATTTCATATCATATAAACACCAAATCCCAACATGCATTGCGGCTAAAACATCCAATCAGCGATCTTAAACCATAGCTGAGGATCTTGGGTAATCACTCGAAATGCTTACGTCTGTTTCAGTCTGTTTAGTGTAGTGTGTTCAGCCATCCTAAACTCGAAAATGCTCGAAATGTCCCTTACAGGCCTACGTCTGTTTCCGGTAATTTTTATTTTGAAATTCAGTTCCTGACGGACGGCAAAAAACCCAGAGATTATGGAAATAAACCAATAAATAAAAACAAGGATAATTGTGTGTTATTGGTGAGTAAATAACAGTGTGTTATTTTGAAAACAATAACAAATTAGAAGGAAACAAAGATTTAAAAAATACAGATTTCAGTATCCTGAGGCTCTGAGCCCCATTTATTTCATGAGACTGGGTTGTTACATCACAAGGACCAGAAAACCATAAACCGGTTTTAAGACAGCTTAGTAACTTGAGTACAGCACTTATTTGCTTTCTTGCCAAGAGTTAAATTCGGAGACCAGAATTATGACCGATAATTATGAAGTGCAGCCAGCAGCTTGTTAGCTTAGCTTAGCATAATAAATTAAATTAGGCAAAAATAGCTTGTTTAAACACAACAAAATAAACATACCAGTTGAAGTTGGGGACCATTGTTCCTTCAGCCATCGGTGGAGGTGGTTCTGGCAACCCATTAGTGGTTATCAGTGCACACCAAACTGGTAAGAGCCTCTAAGATAGAGAACCTGCTGTAAAGATTATATCGTCTGGCATTGGAACGCCTTGCGGTTTACCAGGAGAAGCTGGATAACATTGCTAGGAAAAGGGAGTCTCCAATACTTTGCCTGTTGCCCTTTTCTTGCTATCCCTGAAAAAGCAGAAACAAATGGATGGATCGCTGTTTCCCCCCGTTTTAATGCTAAGCTAACTAGTAGCTCCCTGCTGCTACATATTGCCAGACAACATAATTCTCATCTACCCTTGGTTCCCAACAATGAAGTGAACACTCCTTTTTAATGAGTTAAGCATTAACTAATGTAATGTACACCTATTTTTTTTAATGCTGCTCATGCCCATTTTAGTACAGACACAAAACCAGCAAAGGATTTAATGTGTGTCCACATCAATCACCCTTTGCTTTGACACAAGTATTTTTTCAAACATGTTGGATAGTTCTTTTAATAAAATATGAGTTTATTACTCAAGTAACAAATAACAACTTAAAGCATATGCTATGGGTTTTTATCAACTCATTTATTTATGACATTCAATACAAATAGACTGGAGGTTTGGCAGAAAGTTATGGTTGACAGATTAGAAACTCAGTTTGGATTCAAAAGCACAACACACATATGCAGCTAGGAAACTGGAGTAGAGTTCTCTAGGAGTTTTGACTCCTGATGGATATGAAGGAAGACATTTTTTTGTCTCAGTTGTTCAGAGTTCTCCTCCATTTGTCTTCACCATATTTCACCCTACCAGACCTTCCCATCTTCATGGCTCTTCCACCACCCTCCCTGCTTGTCCTCTGTCTTTGTTATTTTGTTTTTTTGATCATCAGTACGCCCTATCCATCTCCCTCCCATCCACTGACCTTCTACCTTCTTACCTCCCTCCATCTGTTAGATGAGGTGAATGAGAGGAAAGAAAGAGATTGCACCCTGACGCGAAAGATGCCAAATGTCTGGGTCACTCACACACTGAGAGCCCACCGCTGTGTGTGTGTGTGTGTGTGTGTGTGTGTGTGTGTGTGTGTGTGTGTGCGTGTGCGTGTGTGTGGAGGGAGGTAGGAAGGTAGAAGGTCAGTGGGTGGGAGGGTGATGGAGGGGGGGGGGGGGGGCACACATAGATAAACACAGTGCTATATAACGGTATGAAAGCAAAGCCAAAATCATGCTGGGTAAATTGTGGGTTTTGAGAGATGTGATCTTTCACAAGTCTCTTTTTAACTTCAGCTTACAGAAGCACTTCAGTCTTCAATACTAAAATACAACCCGACAATGCTTTATACTGAGACTTATCATCAGGATGTCACAACATAATATTTTGAAAGAAGAGCACATAGAATTAGAGCTATTGTGTTCAGATGGTTCTATTTTGGCCCATTGTAGGATACTGTAATAACTCCACCAAACACCTGATTCTGTGGAATGGCTTCACACTTGTGGCATTATCCTCTTAATCATTTTTCTCTTTTGACAAATCGTGGGTCATGGTAGCTGTTTAAAGTTGTATCACAAAACCAACATTTCATGACAATTGTGCCAAGGAAGATCTAAAGCTCGCAAACATATATGAAATGGACCTTGTGGTGATTTATTTTTGTTGAACAAAGCTCTTTTTTTGCGTAAGTAACAGTCAGTAAAATATAAAGAGAACCGGAAACAGCGTGGACCCTGTTAATTCCTATGAAAGTTGCTCTGTGGCATAATACAAAGGAGTAAATAATATCATTGTATTATGACCAGTCAGCAGGACTGCAGAAAAACTACTGTCATGGTTTTTAATGAATCTCTGTGAAAGGGCCACGGAAGAACCCATTTAATTTTGGAGCAGTTCCAATCACGGGGCAGATTCACAAATAATTGTTTCCTTTCGTTAAAATTGTTTATAGGGCAAAGTCATACATTCTATCTTAATACATATTGTTTTTCCAAGTAGATGTGGTTATAAAGGCAATTGCTGTCTCTGTAATTTCTGAAGCAAAGTTTTTTTGTGTTGAACAGCCTCACACAGACTGCCCAATTCATGCATTAAACATGTGGAAAAATCTTGCTTGCACTCTTTGATGTTTTTTTTCTTCTTCCACCTCCCACTCCAAGGACAGTTCCTCTTATTGTCTGCACCACTAAGTGAGTGATCACCAAGCAGCTGTTGTCTGTGGAGGACCTAAAACTGTTTCCACATACACAGCAATTACTCATACACTGACCACTTATAGTCAGTGAGTGGAGGACGGTGTGGGAGCAAGTGCAAAAAGGAGGCTACTATCCATTGTCTGCGTATTCTCACACAAACACATTGAAGGAAGTATAAAAGTGTCAATATGCTCTAATTGGCTGCTTTCCTGACATTTATACAGCCTGGGTGAGCGGATAGTGAAGAATACAGAGATACAACGAAAGCTCTGGCTCTGTCCTTGCATACTAAAGGGAAAGGGTTGTAGATAAATGTTGTTCTCCACACAGCTCGCTTCTCCCATATATCTCTGTTAGACCACAGCCAGCCATGACTGCACCAGACAAGGCCAAGCTTTCAGTCCGTGTGCATCTTAATGTGTGTGTGTGTGTGTGTGTGTGTGTGTGTGTGTGTGTTTATGAGAATGGATGGGACAGGTGTGTTTTCTGCCTTTGAGCATTTATGGTTAGCAGATAACTCAGCGTGTTGTGTTTCTTGTCAGTCTGTATGAAGTGTTGTTTAACCTGCTTTAAATGCCTGCCCTTCACGTCGACAACTTCTAAGATTCTACTAAAGCGCTGCAAAAAGCGGCCGGCGCTGATTTTCAAAATGTAGATGTTTATTTATAGTGCTTTTTTATTTTCAATTCAAATATGGGTTTCTTTTGTGTTAATCTTGTCAATTTTTTGTTTCTGGTTAGTGTCAATGGTGACAGCGGGCTGAAATGTGATTTAACATAAAAAAACAACATTTGATCACAATAATACGTGTTTTTTCTCCTTTTAGGTTTGATTTCACAATGTGTTTGTATGTGTATTTACAATAAGGAGCATACTTTTCATCAAACACTAAGAAAGCCAGTGTATTTTTGTTGTATAATTTTTAAGAAACATTTATTTGATGTTTTTGTATAAAGACTGATGACAATTTTTTGGGACAACATCAGCATCACACTGGTTGCCTTGACAACATTTGTAATTTTTTCATTGAATGTTAGATTGTCTCAGAAATCAAGCTCTGTGGCAAACAAGCTCTGTGGCAAACACGCTTTGTTTAGCCAGAACATCTCCACGAATAATACCCTTTTTTCATACATAAGGAAGATCTGCAAAAGTAAAAATACGTAAAGCTAAAAACATAATACATGAAGACTGCATGGCCTCACGTCAATACTGCTAAGCTAATGTTTGTCAAGATGACTTTAAGTAGTCTTATTTAGCCACTTGTTAGCAACAGCTGTATTTGAAACACGTAAAAGTCTCCAATTTACGAGTGAGGTATTTACGGACATGTTTGCCGCCGTAGAACATAATGTTAAAAATCTTTTAGTGACATCCCTAACACTTTCGCTTCTATTGGCTAGCGCTCCAACTCATTGTACGTGATAGGCTAAAGGGCGGGATATCTCTAACGGTTGACCAATCACAACAGAGCTGGCCAGCTATCCAATCAGAGCAGACTGGGCTCTGGTTTCAGACAGAGGGTGAAAAGAGGTGCTGCAGCACAGGCAGTTTGAGAAAAATAAAGAGCTTTTTAAACATTAAAGCATGGAGACATGTCACAGTAGAGGCACAAAATACAAATATGAACTCTAAAATGAGCATTATAGGGCCCTTAAATGTGAAGCACTTCGTACCAGTGCTCTTTGATATTATTATTATTTACTCGAGATAACTGTCGATCCTCACTTCCCACGTCAAATTGCATGAATCATGTCAAAAACAGCAACTCTTAGTTCATTGGGACGATAGCGTGCATGCGCTGTAGTGAGAGAAAATATGTCTGAGTGTTTCAGATTTGTGTGTCTCTGTGTGTGTGTGTGTCCTGCTGCAGCCGCCTATTAAATTTAAACACCGGTTTTATGACGGGCTCTGTAAAAACAGAACAGAAGCAGGGCCACAATTTACCCCTTCCACTTAGCACTCGATCAAGCTATCTCTGTATTTCCCCGCTCTCATCCCTCTCTCCTCGTAAATCTATCTCTCGTTCTCGCCACTCAAAAGTCCATTATAACCTCCTGCCTGCAGCTTTCTGTGTTTGTTATCCGTCCCACTCACATTATCTATTCCTTCTCCCTTCTCTCTCTTCATTATATTTGGAAAATCAGACCTGATGTTCTTCCTCCTCTTTTTTCCCCCTTTTGTCTCATTGCTTGTGTTTCACAGCTTCCTCTCACGGTTTCCGGACACTTCTTGCTCACCTATTTGTGTCCCTTTGCAGTCAGTCTATGCAGATTTTAAGCATTATTTTAAACTTTACTTTTCTATAACCCCACCCCCCCCTCTGCTACCCTATTCTCTCCCTGATTCTCCTCCCCTGCTGCTGCATGCACTTTATCACTTTTGGCAGCGGAAACTTAAAAAAGAAGAGAATTTATGCAAATGCTGGGCTGAAAAATGAGTGTTCACCTCCGTTGTGTGGAGGAAAGTAGCGAAGCTCCTCATTACAATATTTTCTCTTTGTTGTGGATCCGCGGGATTATAATTAAGAATGATTTGTGGTGTTGGATCGAGGCTGAGTCGTTTCTCCTCCCAGGAAATTCACCTAATACGTTAGTGTCTATACATGTAGACAGACATGGAGATAGAATTATGACCATCTGATTACAAAGCAGTTTAACAGTGGTGGATGAGGGACAGGCAAACAGCTTGCAGCAAACTGAGCTTTGTGAGTGATTTATTTATTTTTAAGTAAATCATCATCTGAAGTTGAGAAAATAACCCGGCTGGGACACAGGATATAAGATGATTTAAACATAAATATGTTGCTTAATTTAATATTTAGCTTTAAGACTGGATTTAAAATGTTATTGAAATAAAAATAGATCTCTATTTCACCCATCTGCTCCCTGTATAAATGTTATTCCTCCTGTTCTCATGTCTCCTTTCTTGTCTCCTTGCCTGCCTCATCTCTTCTCCTTTTCGATCTTTCCTCCTGTCTCCTTTCCTTCTCTCCTGTCTATTGTCCTGTTTTTTTTCTCCTGACTTGTTGTCCTCTCCTCTGTGGGATAGCTGTCATCCCTCTGTTTGATCTTTTTGACTTCTTAAACTGACGCAGCACTGCTGAGGCCAAATATCTAATACTCAGAGGTTAAAGGTGAAGAGATCAAAATAAGGACGCAATCTCTTGACAAACACATGCTGTTTGATATGGTCCAAGGTTTTGTGCTAGTGAAATGGAATACGATCGGGCACATTTTGGGGTCTGCTATATCTATTTGTACATTATGGGAGGTAGAAATTGAGAGTATTATATAGGTACTTGAGTTTATGCAAAAACAATGGCACTGTTTTTCCAGGTCCAATTATTTAAATACAAATCTCTGAAAAAAAAGCTAATTAAGTACATTTCTATATTGAATACTGTTATGTGAAGGCTGGGTGTCTCCTGTCAGGTAACACTAGTGTAAAAGAAAAGGGTAATCAACATGTTATTGAAAGAGTGACAGTCCAACCTCAAACCAACAAAAACATGATGTGTATATACTGTATAGAATTTATCTTTTTTACATTCATTAAAAACTGTTGTTTCATGCATATTATGATTTATTCACAAAGTCTGTTCCCGTTGTACTTGGTGGCAATTTGTTTATTTTGAAACTCAACATTTTTCGGCTTATGCAAGCATAAATATATTTTATTTCTGCATTTTATTTCTGGGCAAATTGAAAATGTGGATAAAAACAGATGGAACGAAGCATGTTGCCAATATGTTTCTTCAGTTTTTTGCACTAACCTACCAACTCGTGAAAACACTCTAAATTAAACATTTATTTTAAACAAGCGGTTAGACCTCAGTACATTTTGGCAGATTTCATAATTATAACTCCTGAGTTTTTCCTGTAACAAGCTCCACTGTATCCCAAATAATCTCAGAACATAGTGATATTTCTATTATGTTATTAATACATTGTATATCTTTTTTGCTTATCCACACTTGTTCTATTTAAAAATATATATTTTATTCTATTCTTATCCAGTATGTGTACCCTATATAAAAATTGCTGTCTGCATTTAATTGTAGCTAGAAAACAACAAAGAGAGAACCATGACAGAGAGTTACCATGTTCCACAGAACAAGGATGCCGGAGTGACTAACATTTTTTTATTTTTTAGGACAGAATGTTAGTTAGTTAAGTTTTTATGTCTCTTGTTTTATTTTGAAATATATTTTCTCTTCTTGTCAGGTTTGACTTCCTGTCTGTTTGTTTTCCCTGTGTGATTGTTTGATGGTGTTCACCCCTTGTGTTTCTGCCTGCCCTCTCCAGCTGTGTCTTGTCTTTGTTGTAATGTTTCCCTGAGGTCCTGCATGTTCCCGCCATTGTTGTCCTCTGGTCTTTACTTGTACAGTTTTTCTTTGTTTTTGTGGTTTTCTTTTGCCTTGCTTGGTCTAGTCCCGTTTTTATATCAGCTTTATTTAATTAAAAACTCACTTTTTGTTGCTACTTTATACTTGCCTCCTCCACTTTTCACTTTTGTAATGGTTAAAAATGATTAGTTTTTACCTGCACTATACTGTAGGTTACTTCCCGAGGCCCATTCATTCATTGTTGACCATCAGGGATACTGAGGCCTTCATTTTAAACAGCATATATGCAGTTTATTTCAGTCTTGATGTATGGTTAAAATCACATCCTGGGCTTTCTAGTGATGGGCGTGGCCAACAGAGCACCTCTTCTGTCTTTTCAAACCCATTTTATGGCAGTATGGCAAGTAATGAAATAAATAATGTTTCCGCTTTTCATAAGGATGTTTTATGTTATTGATGAGAGTCTTACGTAGATTATTTAAAAACATTTAGAAGTGTATGTTAATTCTAAGCCTTTCAAAATACACATTACCCACGTAATTGAAAGGGGACAGTGCTTATTCTCGTTTTCAACCTTTTTGCAAAGATCTTTGTTAGAAATGATTCAGAGAAAGTCAGACAAGCTGTCATGACATTAGGAGGAAGAGAGGCAGGCAGTCAAACCTTTTTTTAAAACTGTCATTGCAACGGCGATCAAGCCTGAAGCCACAGAGCTCTTTGTTTTAATGTTTGAGGTGCAATATCAGCGTATCATATGCACGCAAAAACGTACTTCTGCGTATCTATCGCACGCCTTTGCAAAGTCGTGTCATTTGTACGCAGACTGTGAGACCGGGTTGAATTAAAAATACATTCATAGTTTAATTTAGAAAAATTCACCTTCAATTAACTTAAATTCTTGGAAAAAATATGTTAAACCTTTTTTGTTTTGGGTTTGAGGAGGCTAAGACTGCCTCTAAACTCTAACTGGTTAAGATGTAAGCACCCCCCCCCCACACACACACACAGGCACTCACACACCTTTACATATTAAAAAAAAGATAATACTGTATGTGGCCGCCAGCATTCATTAATAAAGATAATACAGAAAGAGACAGACAGGACAGGACAGCACAGACAGGAAGGAAAAAATAATAGCCAATTTAGCCTTGTCGTCTTAAAACTACAACTTGGCATTTTGAATTTTGCCCGGTTATTTTTCTTCACCAGACACTTGTCATATTGTGCGGGGGGCGGGAAAGTTTCCCTTGCAGTAAAAATGGCTTGTTAGCATCAGTAGAATGCCACATTGAAACCAAAGGGGCACAGTAAGTGATCCCTTTAAAATTCTTAAAAGGGAGGAGACGGATGAAGAGGAGGGGAGGGTCTCTCAGTGAGTCCCCACGTTTTATTCCAACGCTGCTCTGTGTCCGCCGTGGCACAAGAGGATAATGAGGAGAGAGGAAGGGAGGCATCAGAGGGATGAGGATGAAGGGAGGCAGGAAGGAGAAAATGATCTGCATCATGGGGCAGATTTTATAAAAAAGGTGTAAAAGTGTATGTATATGAGAATTCTAAACTGATGTGAAGGTCAAAGAACGGGTGAAGGAAAGGATTATGAGCACGCAGTCTGCGAAGATTCCTCCTCACATTGACAGACGTACAAGGATTTGTGTTTCAGATGTGTGTGTTGTGTCAGCAGGGTTCATCTTGGTGTCTTGTTTTGTGTCTGAATTGAATATGTGTTGAGCGTGTGTTGCATACATGTTGAAATACATTTGTGTGTGTCACCATTTTATACATCCCCGCATTTCAATTAAAGCCTGAAAGCAGTCCTTTTGTCTGGCGCACTGTTGAGGAGAGAGAAGGAAAGAGCGGAGTGTATTACTCTATTCAAACATTCAGAGTGAACAAAGAGGAAGGATTCAATTTTATCCCTTTCTGCCTCGCATGAAGGACAAACATCTTTCATTGGTGTTTAGAGGACACTCACACACACACCACCTACATATCCATCCATTCGAGAGCACACACACAAAAACTCGCAACCCTTATGCCAGCTCCTTCAATCCGGTCACACAAGTATTGGAACATTTCTACAGCTACATTCTCTTTAGAAAATGCTGTTGTTCATGCTTTTCGACCATGTAATGTCAGATGTAAGAGTCCACAGTAAGAGTTCAAGTCCAAGACGAATACTGCCACACTAGAAGAACTGGCACTATTTAAAAAAAAAAAAAGCATGACCAAAACATCAACCAAATGTACGTCCAGTTTTATTTAAACTTCCAGGCATAAATGTCTGTTTATTTCGCTTACTGCCAGCTGTTTGACTAATGTAAGATAATCTGACCATGTCCTGTTTCGTTGGGGGTTCCGCTGAGGGTCCTGCCAACTCCGTGTCCTGTCCTGTTGGTGGTCCCGCCGACACCTGCTCCAGCGGGGTTCCTGACAACTCTATGTCCTGTCCTGTTGGAGGTCCCGTCGATACCTGTTCCGCCGGGGGTCCCGTCAACACCTTGTCCTGTCCTGTTCGGGGTCCCGTCAACACCAGCTCTTTCTCCGTTGCGGGTCCCACTGACACCAGCCCATGTTCCGTCCAGGGTCCCGTCTACGCCTGTCCTGCCAGGGGTCCCACCAGCTCCTGCTTTCGATCCCAGTGCTCCGGCGATCCAGCTGACACTGGAGGGGTCCCATTGCGGCGTGCATCATCCTCCGGAGCTGTCCCGCCTCCGTCCTGCCAGTCCTCCGTAGCTGTCCTGCCACTGCCTGCCCGTTCTCTCTTTCTTGCGTTATGTTGGACACTTTTCGGTGCTACACTGTTAAAAAAGGTGACGAAAGAGGCAACAGAACATTGAGAGGACAACAAAGATCATAGTTCCAAAAAACACCAAAGAAGGTCACAAATGCGAAATGCTGCCAAATAAGCTTGGTTTGGATGAAGCGTAAGAGGAAAGAATATCAATTTAAGACCCATAGTTGACTTCCCACGTTGCAGTTGTGGATGTTTTCTTTGTCTACAGCTATCTTCATATAAAATATGCAAAGAAATACAAGCAAACTGCGAAGGCACATTGTGTTGAGTGTTCTCATTTCACACTTTTAGTGTGTAGCCTCCTGTGTTAGCAGAATACATTGCCCAAAGTTATTTTTGTTTTATTGTAAAGCATTCATCATGCTTTCAACACTAGCTTTTTCCTGTAGTGTACAAATAATTACTGCACACTGTGTAATTTATAACCACAACTCTTCGGTCTCTGGCTGTAACAAACCACACACTCACACTGCATCCCTCACCTTGTGTTGTAAATCGTCTGACCACACCATCAGATCACAAACTTGTGGTTGTTTACCCACAATCCTCAGGGGAGAAGATGGGGGGGAGCAGTTTGATATCAATGAAATTTGTTTGCAGAAGTTGCCCAGCTGTCGGCCGACACTTGTTTACTTACTGGAGCTGAATGTGAATGCCTGATCCTCCGCTGACTTCAGTTATACAAAGATGGACGTGTCTGAAGGGGTCTCTGTCATCACGTATGCAAGGACACAGGGGCTGCAGCTGTATCAGACAAGACTACAAACTTTGCTTGTTTCTATGGATACGAACGAAAGTTCTTGATTTTTTTATTTTCCTGAACAGTTCTCATCTTTATTGACATCTCCTATTCATACAAGATGTGTGCAAGGTCTTCTGCTTTACATAACAGAGTTAAATGATGGCTGCAATGTACATGAGGGCAAATCAACTTCTATTATATATTAACATCAGACCCCTTCACTGAAGAACCAGCTTTCACCTCCAATACAGTACTGTATATCAGGCAAATTAAAACATAACCATAATTTAAGAAAATGTATAAGCAACTGATCCTAGCCTTATAATCTGACAGAATGACATTTGATGGTACTTCATTGATTTAAAGGGGTTATGGAGCAGTTAATTAAATAATCTAAATCAACATAAAAATCCTCTTTACAATAAGTTAACTTGACTAAGATATTCCTATCCTCAGCATATTCGAAATATTATCAAAATTATTACAAGTTCCCACTGATTGAACCAGTGCTGCCAACTCTAATGCTACGGTAAAGCTGTCCCATGTTGTGTTTACTTTTATGCTTTGCTTTGAGTGGCTGGACACAAAACTGGAAACTCATGTTGTTGGTTCTCAAGTGACAAAGACTGAGCAAAAAGACTATGATTAAAGAAATGTAATTGTAGAATCAATTCTAATATTTCCTGAATTGTAGCTTGCGCTTGTTGTTTTAGTGGACTGACTAAAATTCACACATTGTAACGCAATGCATTCAAGCCATTATGTATTAGCACCGACACCTGAAGTGGTCCCGGTGGCAGTGGGTTACATTTTATGACATCATTAAAATACTTCAGGTCAGACAGTAAACCTTTGGTCAGCTGTATGTGGCCCATGGACCACCAGTTGCCTGCCGATCACTGCGTTACAGTAAAATGTCAGAAGAAAGCGCTCATCTTAGACACAGGTAAACAAACCACAACCAAAAGGCCAAGCAAAATGGAAGTGGGAGCTTCAGAGAAGATGACTTTCAACCATTAATAAGTAGAACAACAAATAAGGGTAAGGCTGCGCAATTAATGGAAATGTTATTGTATTTGCAATACGGACAAGTGCATTTTTCAAATCCCAGAAGGCACATCATCTGATCAAGAAAACACTATCTTACAAGTTGCACCTTTAAAATAAATTATTATTTATAATGTACACCTCTTTTACTCTGTCTGCATCATCTACCGCTGTTTCGGAAACAACACTACTTTATCTCCGTTCATCCAGAGGTGTCAGCCTCCACAAGGTGAGGAATCTGCATGAGTTTGTCTCACGTTTTTTCGTCGTTTTATTAAATAGGGAAGTGATAGAAAACATTCAATTAAGGTGGTAACAGACAACACACACCCCTGGCATGGTTGTTGAAATCTATAAGGCCATTCAGCTTTCACATCACAGATAATCATAACAGAAAATAAAACAAACCGGTTAACTCTTGTATTATGTTCACATTTTACACCCATTGGTACTGTTCGGGTCAAATTGATCCGAGACAAAAAAAAACTAAAACATATAAAGTCCCTTATATGTTTTTTCTTTATCTAATTTCCTAACAATATATGTAGCATGTATGATTAGTATTTCATCACTTTAACAATGCAAGTTTCAGTCATTCTTTGTGAAAATGTATAATTTATGTTAAAACTCCCAAAATAATAAAGACTTGAAATGCATCGTCATGATTATCCAGAATAATACAAATACAAGTTTTGAACAGCAATGTAAACACCAAAATCCATTTTTGTTTTAGACACTGGCTATGAAGTACATCTCTCATTACTTTTTTGTCCTTTGGACCCCTGCAAGGGTGAGGATCCCAAGTAGGCATGTATGTGTTTTGTCCATTTCTTTCTACTTTTCCCTGCAAACACATCTTCCCTTAAGGTTGGTAATATCCAGCATGATTTTACTGAACTGAGTCAGGAATCAACTACTCTAAGGATGACTTGATGTCATAAAAATGAGTCACTGCCATTAGTCCCAGGTACCGTCCTTATTATGTTAGCAGTTGAGCGGGGGGGGGGGCTCTTCGTTGGGGATGAAGACAATTCAATCCCTGAGCTCCAAGCCCATTTGAGCAGAGACACTTTTTCTCATACTACAGGTGGAGGATTGTAGTTGAAGTGTCCTATGCACTATTTGTAAAGTTACTCCCTCAGTCTGCAGTTGTGAGAGGTTCAGTGTGAAAAATTGTGAAATGTTTAGATAGTTCTCGAATAATATTGTGCAGATTCCCAGACTATAAAGACGGGAACAGAACCAGGCAGCTTCTCGGTGCTTTGATTGTTACAATGTTTAAGGTGTGTGTGTGTGTGTGTGTGTGTGTGTGTGTGTGTGTGTGTGTGTGTGTGTGTGTGTGTGTGTGAGACTAATTAAGTGACAGAGTGATTTTCTTGGTGTTTCTGTGGTTGCTTCTGTATGTATGGGCCTAATGGAGGACGTAATTGTGTAGGGGCATATCAGCAAAAGTCTGTTTTTTAATTCTACATGTTCTTTAGAGAAAAAGGTAGAGCCATGGAGTTTCAGCTAGTAAAAAAAAACATCCTTGTATTTGGGGTTAATGAAGCAGATCATTTAGCATTCTTTCGTTTGTTTTTCACAATTTATGTACAAATCCAGTTACATCTTAGGAAGCTGCTTTATTCACAAATGCAACTTGAGAATCTGAGACACACTTTAAAATCCCAAGGTAAAAGAGTCAAATGTTCCCAACAAAATGATTGTGATGGAGCAATGGAGTAATGGAGCAATGGAGTAATGGAGTAATGGAGTGTGTGAATCAGACAAAATACAAATAGCAAATTAACAAACAGTCTGAAAGCCTTGTAATGTCCCTGGAGTCCATTTCAGTTTTGGCAAAAAAAAGCTTTTTTGTATTATACACTTTATGAACTTGGAGTAACCTACAAGGCAGCATCCACCAAGAAACGTTACCACTATATTGGCTGTTTATTTTAGAAGAGAATTCCAGAGGACCAGCTCAATAAAACCTTGAACTCCAAACGCAACCAAAGCTGCTGCTAAAGACGTGAGATTGCGCAGGCGAGGAATTTACCAGAGATCTCGAATATCACCTTATTCAGAGTCATAATAAGGCAAAAATAAATGTGCGATAAAATGTAGATTGGCACTCGTGAATAGTGAAAAGCCCCAACCCTATCCTGCTTTTTAACCTAGTTCATCTTTTTTTGAGCGGAAATCTTTTCCCATTCCCAACATCTGTCTCTACGGATATTTGGCAACGATATAAATTACCAGAGAAGATTAATTGAAACAGTTGTGGTTATTTGACATCAGATATTTGGTTTGCTATATGTTTTTCTCTGTGCTGGAGCTCAGTTGAATGATTGTTATGTTACTGGACTTCCATGGATCAATCACAAAACATTTGATGTTCATTACAGATCCTATGGCAGTTGTGGGAAGTGTTCTCATGTTTGTGATGGTGGCTCATTTTGTCCTAAACATCTATGAAGTTAAATGGGTTCTGAATCCTGTTATCTTTTCCAGACTGAAATATCTAAATAATTCTGGATAACTGACACATTTGGAACATAGATTCTTGGTACCCAGAGGAGGAACCCGATTCACTTTTGTAATTATTCTGGTTTGTGCCACCATTAAGTTTATCAACGTTCACTGGATTAGATTGCTGTTAAATGTTGTGCACACATTCATGTTCCCCTAGATTGGAGAATCTATTGCTTTTCACCTAGTGCAATTATGACGTCAAAATTCAATTTGTCAAATTATTTATTTTATAAGCAATCACCCAAGCAGAACATACTTGCTGACTCCTCAATATTGACGACTTATCCAAACACTAGTAGAACATTCTCTGTACTTTGAATATTCTGAGCAGGAGTGCGATATATATTTTGCACCGCTGAGTCTCTGCAGGCTGGTCAGCTAATTAGGCGACTGCTTGGCCTCAGCAGCAGTTAATGCTGTTCAATTATGAATGAGAGAGTCGGGGTGAAGAGGGCAGCAGAATCAATGGGAGGGAGACTTGTACAGACGGATGGAAGGAAGGGCGCAAAGTTGGGATAAAAGGGATAAAAAACAAAGGAAGGAGAAAATATAAAGAAGAAAGAGAGAAGCAAATAAAAGACGAAGGGTAAGAAGGAATCAAAGAAGAGAGGGCAAGTTTGAAAAAAAGACTAGAGAAGATGTAGTAAAAAAGAAGAAGTAAAAAACGTTCTTTCAAGCAGTCGCAGGCAGGGGATCACACTTGATGTTGTGGCTGTGTTTTGCTGCTTTGAACTAGTGGTGGGTTTAATTTACAGCCTTTCCTCCTCCAAAAAACAACCAAATAGGTCGATTGTTCAGCAGCTCATTGTGACCTATAGTCACGTTTTAAAGTTTAGCACCTCTAGTGGTCGTGTAAGAAACAACAATTTGCAGCATATGGGCAGATGCTCCCGTTGACTGCAAACGCTCCTGAGGGTCGTATATTCACAAATAACCCTCTCTGGAAAATCCTAAATTGTAGGATAGTTTGGCCATTCAAATGCTTTTTGATTAGATTTCTAGCGTGAAGTGTATATTGTACTTTTAGAATCCACGTCCAATGGATGCGTAGGATCTATAGTTTGATAGATATTACGAAGATGATTTGAGGTCTCGCCAGGAGAACGTGTGTTACGTCTTTCCCCTATTCATTTCTATTGACGGCAGCGTCCATGTAAAGTTGGCGTCAAGCCTCACGGGGTGAAAACAGTATTTCCGGTCTCGAAGTTTTCATAATAAAACAGGAAGTATTCCCCTCACTGTCAAATTATTTTACAGTGATGTACGGCAGTACACATCCACTAAAAAACATCAGTTTATCCTTGTTAATTACACAACATTGATTGGTTTACATTTTGTGCAATGCTTTTGTGTTTTTAACCTTCGATTCGGAGAAACAAATCGTTTTTTCAGAGTTTAGGATGGCCGAAGACACTACACTACCCATAATCCTCAGCTATCGTTTGGGACTACAACATCCACTTTGCTTGACAAACCCTGTGATTAGTCCTCAAGCTCTGTGATTGGATGTTGGAGTGGCGGTGCGCCAAGGTTACGCCGAGCGTCAAACAGCTCTTTGAAATGGAATGAAACCACGGCAGACTATCCAAAACTGGACTCGAACGGGTCCAGCACCACCCCCCAGAACTACACATGCTGGCTAATTGTGTTTCGCAACATGTTCTATGGCAGGTCTCTACTGGGAATTGTAGTTTTAAAAGACGTTTTCGTATTTCCCATAATTAGAAGTTGCCAGTATTAAACTGTGTACACCCCTGGAAGTTCAGGGGATGGGAATCACATTGGTGTTATCAAATTTAAAACATAACATTTATAAATGGGTGAAAATTGCTTGTGTCCATAATGGGCAGCATTAATATATACCCACATGACAGCTAAGGTCAGAATACGTTTATTTAATAGCTGGTCTTATGTCTGTGACCCCTCCTGTTGTCAATTGATAAGCCTGAAACATGCACTTGTCAAGGTTCAGAGGCACATTTTGTAAATATGGCAGTAGCCATCGATCATCTTAAGATAAGATATACTTTATTGATCCGAAGTTGGGAAATGTTTTTGTTACAGCAGCATACTTTGTTCTACTCCACTATAATTCAGAGGTTAACCTGGTATTTTTACTCCACTATGTATTTTAGTTACTTTGCAGATTCTGATTAATGATGTGAAATATAAACAACCCTTAAATCAGACTTTAGTTATACCTGAGTAAAATTCAGGGAAGGTGATTGTCAAGTGCCAAAATAAACTATGCAATATATTAGACGTTAAGTAATTTGTCAGGCTTAATATCTATCTGTAGATACCCCCAAAGTTTTTTTCTTATTCAAAAGAAGACCTTAACTTAAAGTATTCTTTAATGTTTAAAGAAAGCCTTAGTAGTTTAGTCTGTTTTGCACATCCTCCTGTTAATATCTTTGGACGTCCTGCACTAAACTGTTTTGTTGTAGAGATCACTACAGTATCTTCTTGATATTTTCTATTCTATATTTCTATCATTGACCTTCTACTTTCCCCCTATTTTGTATGTAGGCTACTCTTAATATTTAATTTTTTTCATCAAATACAACATATTTAACAAAAATAATTCAATAACGTGCTTTAACCACTAGGCGGTGCGGGTCAAGTTTACAGTATTAACACAATACATTATACTTTCCAGTAAAATGTCCAGTTTAGTTTATGATGGATTTATTTGTATTATTAGTGTAGGACACTTAAGTATGTATAACATCTGAAGATGTGTAGTTGTATTCATGTTTTCACATAATTTTACAGGATATTGCTATATTATTAATATCTGATTTGTAAAACATCACAGACAGAAAGGTATATCCGTCATTTAATGGTAAGCTATTGAAATTGTGATTCCATAGATGTGTCTCCCATCACCCAAAACCCCTGACTATTCTCTCAACACAGTATTTACATTCTTTAATTCAAAGAAAATCAGTAATATCTTTAAAAACTAAAAGTCCTTTTCTATAAGCTGTGTACCGTTATGGTGTAAATATAGCCTATCTACCAATTGGATGAAATATAAAAGTCAGCCGAATTATTATTGATACTGCAAGGGGACGTATTGTGTGAAGAGAAATTGAAAATGTTGTTTAATTGCTGATATATTTATGATCCACGGCACATATTCAGTTTCGGCGGCATTTCTTCCAGTTTCATAAGGTCTTCTAATCAGGGCTCTATAAATAGAGAACTACGTCAGATGTGTAATATGTAATGCAGCCAAACTGTGTATTACAATGCCGAATGTGATGACTTCCAAAGAGAAAAGCAAGCACACTCGGAATAAAGTATTATTTCTTTTTTTATGTTTTTATGTTTTCGGATTTCACATCGCATAAACACCATATCCCAACCTGCATTGCGGCTAAAACATCCAATCACCGAGCTTCAACGATAGCTGAGGATTATGGGTAGTTCAATGTTTTAGCAAAACCTCTGAAAAAAGAAATGTGTCTCTCAGAATCGAAAGGGAAAAACCTATGGGAAAAACACAAAAGCAGTGTACACAATTTAAACCAATTAATGTCGTGTAATTAACAAGGATAAACTGATGTATTTTAGTGGATGAGTACGGCAGATATCACTGTGAAATAATTTGACAGTGAGGGGAATACGGTTTTATTATGAGAACTTCGAGACCGGAAATATTGTTTTCACCCCGTGAGGGTTGACGCTAACTTTACATGGACGCTAGGGTGCATCAAATTTGAATGGGAATTTTTTATTTCAAAATATCAATTTGGCTGGCATTGCATTGTGTTCCAATTAACATAAAAATGACTTTTGCAAAGTTTTGAGGAATTCCATTGAGATTTAGGGGTGCCACCTAAGACATGAACTTTTGTGAATTTCTAATTGCCAAAAGGTTGACCTGGAAATGTTGAGTACAGTGAACTTTTATACAGTAACATGTTCTATAGGGTTATCAAAGTAAAAGTTGTTTGTTTGCCCTTTGGGCAACTTGAGCATTTCTCAGAATTCAACTTTCAAGATTCTCCATTCATTTGTCCTATAGACAAAATTAATGGAGCTCAATGGGACATGTTCACGTTACCCTGAGTTTTGTGCAGCAGTGATGGATGTCGGACACACATATAACGTTTAATTGACTTTATTGTTAAACACAAGGGGCGATACTGACATACTTAAAAGAACAAACCCTAACTAAACTTCAAACTTGGTCTGCTTCTTATACGCCGGGACACCAAGCAGTTTCAGCCGCTCTGCATCTCCAACCACCACTGTAAGACGCTCCTCCATCTGGCGCACATTGCTGAGCATCGGTGTTAACTTGCTGTCCCAGTGTAGGGTGCACAATGGAGGTGGTGTCCACTGCTTGTGCCGTTCCTCACTGATTGTCTCCAGCACTTGGCGTCTTGCTCGGTCAGCTGTTGTGTACCAGGCCACGCGTGAAGGCAGCCTGTTGCGTTGGTGACATCTTCAACCTTGTAGCCAGAGACACAACACTTGGTCGGCTAAGGATGTCATGTGGAATGAAGACGTTTGTTCCAGTCTTCTTACGCTTGTGGGATGGTTCGCCCTCAGATGTTGGACAGACTGTGTTAGTATCCTCCTCTGGCTCCTCATCACTCTCCGACACCAAACTGGACATTGCCGTCATCTCCTCCAGCTCCTTTTCACAGCGGGACTGCCTGGCTGCTGCAGCAGCTTGACGCTCCTCTCGCCGCTTCACCTTGAGCTGCAGCTTTTTGTCCAATACACCAAATGTGGCCACTCTGTCGGTCTTCATGCTGGCCAAGAAAGCTAGGTCTTCTGGGTTATCAATCAGCCACCAAATATAATAAATATGACTTAAGTATACAAAGACACAACTACAGATATGACAGTAATATGTAATAATACATACCCAACACAAAAACAGAAAGATCACCTCAGTTTTCTTGAACTGCAGTCTTGTTTACCTCAGATCTCCATGGCGCCCATTGAGCACTGTTTACCACTTTATCCAACAAAAACAGATGTGCGGTGGCACCCCTAAATCCAACCCGGTATCACGGCAAGACGTGAACATGTGACGGTTTACCATGCTGGGAGACGTGAATATGTCACGGTTTCGTCCCTTCAAACGTGACAGTTACACGGTATTGTTAACATGGTCCAACCATTGGAGAAATACCCGGAAGTGCCAAGGAAAGGCTCTATCGCGGCTATTGGTCGGTTTTTATTGTCAACATTAGATGTTTTTAATTTATTTTTTAATCCTCACACTCGATTTCACCGATTTTCTTGTTGCCCTAGCTGGTCGACACCTCTTTTAGCAGAAACAAAGGCTACATTCATGTATTAAATCGATGTTAATCCATGTGTGTGGATCAGAGACTGTGTGGATGTGGAATTAACGGACGTGACGTTATGCAATGAATTTGAATAACAAACCTTGTGAAATGGTAATTATATAGGTTCTTGATGGATTCTCACATGATATTGGGCTAAAAAAGGTTGTTCAGCAATGTTCATTGATGTAAATTAAAAAGTAAGTTGGTAGCCTACTTGAACAGGTGTTTTACACGAGAAAAGCATTTGAGACTACAGAACCATGTCAGTGAAACCAAAATAATGCTACGTTTTTTAAATCTAATCTTATCCAGACCAAATAATGACCTTCTCAGAGATAGGGTACCAACAAATAATAATATAATTATCCATTAACATGCCCCTAGCGTTTGGAAACACTACTACTGTAGGTAGTATGCTAACAGAGCAAATTAACACATAGCGATAACTATTTTTCTTCTATGTTTATTCAAAATGCATCTTTTCATGTACTTTCAAAGCTGAATATGTGTCCTTTTATTGTGGAAAAGGCCAAAGCTACAGACCTTGAGTGCTTACAGTTGCTAAGCTATGATTGGACACACGCCGTTCAGGGGAGTGGTTTAGCAACATTCAGCTATGAATTGCAGAGACTATAGCACAAATCCTTCCAGAGTCTACTGTTTTTCTCTTTATTTTCATTTCTAGAGCAACAACCACATTTAACAGAGGTTACCAAATATATTTTATGGATTTAATGTTAAAAATACACAGTAAACTAGAAAAGAACAGCTCTGAGTTAGGATCATAACAGGTTGCATCAAGTGGCAATAGTTTGTGTCACCATTTGTTTTGTCTTTTACTTTCCTGTCTGACTTTATGCTTTTCTAGCTTCTAATATAATACATTCAAAAATAAATGCAGAATAAAATACAATTACACAAAATATAGTACAGCTATTGATTTTGGATTATGTATAGTTGGTCACTGGTTTCCTCAAGTATACAACATTCTGTATATGTAGTAAAAGCACGTACACACATCTGTATAGACAAATGTACACACACACACACACACACACACACACACACACACACACACACACACACACACACACACACACACACACACACACACAATTATCGGCGTGGAGTTTGGCACTTGTGCCTCGCTGGCCCCCAACCTGCTGGCTGATTCAATTTTGTGGGCAGATCTGCCGACAGTGACCGCTAACATTCACCTTTAGACGGAGAGAGAGAAAAAGGGTGGGAGAGAGAAAGAGTGTGGGGGGGAGGCAATGGGGATGGCAGGTTGGGAGAGGCAAAGAGAGGGTGAGAGAAAAGGTGACTGTTACTGTGCACTTTTAGAGTTGGACAGTGTGTGTGACGAAGGTGAATGCCAATACTACTGCTGAAGAGAAGTGGACAGGGAGGAGGATCAGCCAACAGTCAGCTTTTCTCTGGAGAAAGAGAGTGTGAGCCGAGAGAGAGACTAAAGCAGGAATCATGGCTCATGTGTTCCTTGTGGCATCAAGGGAAAAATACAATTAAAACACTCAACATTAGTGGTACATTTACATGACTCTTCAGGCTCCACTTAGTTGGTGGTGAGCTCACCATTAAAGGAAAGGCTTTTAATGTGATTTATGCAGGAAGTAGTAGTTATTTCACTGTACATTTAAAGGGGGAAAAGTTCAACTCATCTCTAGGTTTTATTATCCAATGATTTACTAATAATATGCACATAAAATACAATATTTTGTATATTTTGTTACACTGTCAGTCTGAATATACCCTTATTTTTTTGTATTGTCTAAAAACCTCTGTGTGTCTTTAAGCCCTCCCCCGAAAAAGCCCAGACTGCTCTGATTGGCTCTGAGTAAATTGCAAAGGTAGTTCTCAAGCCGTGAGTGGAGATACTATGGATAGCAGTATATTGTAATGAGTCTGTATGTGACATCTTATTTAACAATTTTAATCTTTAAATTATATTAAAAGTGAAACGCATCTAAATGTTTTTCTAAATGCTCTTATTTTACACTTTACATTATTAAAAACATAGTCAAGGATATCTTTTCTTTTATAAATGATATCTGTGTTATTTTACTAAACAGTGTTCAATCATCATATTTGATTTTGCTATCTTTTTCAACCAGATAACTTTTATATGTAGTACAAATTATTTTATATAAAAATACATCTTATTTCAAATTATTTTCTATCACCAGCATCCACTTCTTTTTCAAAGGTGTACGACAGCAAAACGTAGGGGGGCAAAATAAAAATAAATATGCAATTACAAAGACCAACCACACCCAAGCTTCTGTGTGTGTTATGTAATCCAATATCTTTGCACATTATGAAAGGTTTTCTCAATCGCAAATCTTGTCTTCACACACACAAATCCCATATGGCTGTTCTCTCTTCAAAGCCTTTGTCCCGCCGCGTTCAAACCCCGTCATTAAAAGTGATCCTTGACGGAAGCGGCACAGAAACAAGGAGGAGCGCCGTGGAAGGTATGATGGAGAGATGTGAGGGAATCTGAACAGGGATGAAAGGAGAAAAGACGGGATGCTATAAAGAGGAGGAAAGAGATGAGAGGAGAGACAAGGAGAGAGGAGGAGAGGAGAGGGCAGCGCTCTGATTCAGTTAATTGGAGCCTTTTTAGAAAAATGACCTGAATGCTGCAATTATATTCCAGAGAGAGACTTCATTAACTCACACACACACTTGTAAATGCACATACAGACACATGGAGGCTAATGCATCACCACTAGCACACACAGACAAAGACTAATACAACATTCTGAATAAAGCCAATTTCCCCTTTGTCAGAATTAAAACATACACACAGATTGGCCATAGTAATAAGTTGTGACAATACAACAAGGGCTGTTCAAATAAAAATAAAAGTTTGAGTAAGTGGATTGCAACCAACATGGACACACTTTTGCTAAGAGTTTTGCATGTATAAGAGGTGTGGAAAACCTTGAATTTAAGCTATGTTTTTCACACAATGATCAACTCAATTCTCCTAGCGCTACAAACGACATCTGGATAATCAATGGTGTCAAAATAAATCACAATTATCTAAGAAGATGTGAAAGCAGGTGAGAAGATTGTAATTGTCTGCCTACGTATATTTAACACTTTCAAATGTAGCTTTGATATAGAAGGCAGTTGATGAATGATTGAAGAAAATAGCTGTTGAATTGAAATATTAAAAACATGAATTCAGAACAAAAACATATTGTTTCACAAATATATTTAAAATGCTGTTATGAGGTAGTTGCTGAATGTTCTTCTTTGCTGCTTGATTATCAAATGAGTACAACTTCTGAGAAAATTAAAGCAATGCAAAAATGGAATACAAATATAATGTATAATAACAATTGGTTCATTTGGTAATAGCCTACAGATAAGTCGACCAACGTTCTTGCTGTCTGCTGGACTGGACCAATTAGACTGGAAATAGCTAATATGGTGGTAGTGGCTTTTTCCCCCTTCAAGGCCACCATAATATGGCTGGACATAAACAGGAAGTAATAATTGGTATTGATAACACAATTGTTACATCCGCCATGCAAGTCTCTGGTTGCGGTCGAATTCTCAGTTTAGCTTAGGAACCTTCCTAACGGAGTGAAATGACCCGGAAGTACCTCAGTGGCAGCCATGATAAGAGCTGTTCGAATTCTCTAGATCAGTGGTTCTCAACCTTTTAACACCAAGTAGCCTACCACCTGAGAAAATAGTTGGCTCTCCAAGTATCACCATATGACCAATGTTAAAATACAGTCTATGCACAGTTAACCTCTTAAGCCCCACGGACCCGTGCCCGGGCCCGAAATCGCGTCATTTGCATGAAACAACGTCTAAGGAACCTTAATATTTAATAAACTATGAATATTTTATATCCATATAACGGGGAAAAACTCCAAAAAAAATTAACACTGACCCAATGAATTAGCCCTGAGCGAAACATGCTAACCTATTACCGCACCGAAAATCACTCCAAGCTCCCTTATTACTTATCCTAGCTCTGCACATCCAACACATCGTTTATGATCGTAAAGACACAGAATCTAACAGTGCCACCCTCAACACTGAAAGATACAAACTCGCGACAGGGGAAGCAAACACAGACATCACAGCACGTACCTTACGGAGCTTTTACGGGAGATCGTCTCACCGTAGCTGTCAATCTGATCAAAAGACGTGTTCAATGGCATTAAAACGAGAAAAAACGCTGCTGCATCGGTTAATCCATAGGTTGAGAAAGTATGTGCATAATCTTTTTTTTTCATTTATAGTCCATAATTCCATATTTATGTAAAAATCGGAGACCAAAAGTTAGCTGCTAATGGTAGCCACCTGCTGCAGCTGCTCCCATGTTTTCGCAGACGCGACAGTCTAACACACACACATGACCAAATAAGGACTATGTGGGACTTCCCCTCGATTCCATTGGCTCTGACGGTCAGAAAGAGGTGTCACATGTCAAAATCGAGCAAGGGGGGCCAGAGATAGGTCAAATCCACCCATATGACCCCAAAAGAGGGTTTTCTTTCTAAATGTCTCTAAAAAGGTCAAATATCACTTGTTTTGCATCAATCTTGATACAGGGTACTTATTATATGTTGCACTTTGGATTCCTAAAGCTTTTAGTCTACTAACCCATCATCCAAGGTTAGTTTTCACTATAAGTACAAAATATATTTTGGACGGACACTATAATTTACAGTTTTTTACCATGTTCAATCTGAATTTACTTTAAAATAAAAAACATCTATATTGATTCTGACTTTTCTACATCCAACTCACAGGTTTATCATTACTTTGAGAAAAAAGATTATTAATTTAACCCTTTTAGAAGGGAAGATATGGTCATTTGTTCTGGGAATGTCATTTTCAAGCCTGAAACATGAAAAACAGGCTTGCAGGACTCAGAGGCAAATGTATTCAAAATAACATTATGTATTGTCAGCCACAGCTACATGTACAAAGGGCACTCACTCACTCACTCACTCACTCACTCACTCACTCACTCACTCACTCACTCACTCACTCACTCACTCACTCACTCACTCACTCACTCACTCACTCACTCACTCACTCACTCACTCACTCACTCACTCACCACAAGTGAGAACATAAAGAACAAAATAATAACTTATTCTCACACAACAAATGACAACTGTACATACATGTCATTTCCTATAGCAAAGTTTGAATGTAGGCCTCCTGCAACAACCTACATTGTAACAGAAAATGTCCTATTGGGAATTCAGTTCCACAATAATAATGAAAGCCTCCAGGAGCAATTGACCCTAAGGGCTAATAACTCATCTTCAGTCTGCTGATGTTTGCTATTGCCATTTCTGTGGTGGCAAAAAGGAAAAGAAAAAAGATAACAATTAAGGACAAGTGTGTGTGCTTTTTCAGCTTTTGACCTCAGTCACAGCCTTCTCTCCATTATTTGCGCAAATGCCTTCTTCCTGAGTCACTTCTCTCCTCCATCACAGCGTTGTGACTGTGAATATCACTTTTGCGTTGCTGGCGGAGCCTGCGCTTGTGCTCAGTTGATGACTGTCCTCCTCCTCATTCACTTTCGCTGGTAATTTTCTCCTCTGTACCTCTCTTCTGAATACCTCTTGTTTTGAGACACGTTTTTAACATCATTCAGCTTTCTTCTTTCTTTACCTTGCTTGCAACATTTGCTAATCGTTCGCGGGTAGTATGGTCGTCATTAGCAATGCCAGAAATAAAAAATCTAAAAAAATATTTGTATTCGTTTTTTTATATTTCAGATTCCTCCGCGTACCACTAGCAGGAGCTGGCGTGCCACCAGTGGTACGCATACCACAGGTTGAGAACCACTGCTCTAGATGATAGGAAAGGAGGTTTGAAACTTCCTTTATAACCTCCTTTAGCTTAGGAAACACTGGACCTTCCTTTATGAAATGAAAGGAGAAAATGCTGCCCCACAATGCCTTGCGGTCGCAACATTTACCATGACACAACATTTACCATGACACAACATTTGGCCGTTCACGGAAACAACCGATCGCGACTGAAAAATTTGTATCATGAAAGTTACGGTACTGTCACGATATTCTTATGTTATGTCTCGTTTGTAGTTTTATGGCTCCGGTTCCTGTTCGGCCAACACCGGGCCCTGCCCGGCCTCCGGAGCTGTCTGGTCTTCGCCCCCTGAGAGCCCGGCCCCCTGAGAGCCGCGGTCTTCGCCCTCGAGCCCGGCCCCCTGAGAGCCGCGGTCTTCTTCCTCGAGCCCGGCCCCCTCAGAGCCGCGGTCTTCGCCCTCGAGCCCGGCCCCCTGAGAGCTTCGGTCTTCGCCCTTGAGCCCGGCCCCCTGACTTTCCCGGCTGCGGTCCTCGCCCTTGGGCTCGGCCCCCTGACTCTTCCTGCCGCTGCCTTTGCCCTCATGCTCGGCCCCCTGATTAGATTCAGCCCCTAGTTTTGCTGATATAGGCTTAGTTTGTCGGGGGACATCTTACTTCTCTCTGTCTGTACCTGTGTACTCTCATGTTCTGATTAACCCAGCTTCCCCAAATGTTTTTCTTTTTGGTGTCTATATACGCCGGGATCCGGAGTCATGGATGATCCTGTTGCTGCAGTCCTATGTCCTGGATCGCGAGTCGTGGCTGTTGCTGTGGTCCTGGATCATAAGTCCTGGATGGATATCCTCGTGGATTCATCATCCTATTATACACACATGCATTTCCAAACATTTGGACTACCTATGTTGCAAATGTATTATCTTTTTAATTTACACACGGCATCTATTGCACGTCTGTCCGTCCTGGGAGAGGGATCCCTGCTCTGTTGCTCTCCCTGAGGTTTCTCCCATTTTTCCCTTTAAACTGTGGGTTTTCTCTGGAAGTTTTTCCTTGTACGATGTGATGCCCCTGTGGGTCCATCAGTGGAGAGGGTGTGGCTGTCCTGTCTGTGCTGCACTGATTAGCCGCGTTCACACCGAGTACTTTGCTGTACTTAGTTCCCGGCACTTAGTGCTGCGGCACTTAGTGCCGCGGCACTTAATACCCCAGGGCACTAAATACAGATAGCGTTCACACCGGAAATAAGTCCCTGGGGGACGTCACTTCTTCTTCTTCTGCTTTGGGTTTACTGGCAGGCCACAAACAACTTCACGGCGTATACTGCCGCCGGAAGTCCCCGGCCGGAAGTCCCCGGCCGGAAGTCCCCGGAGTTGGGGACTGGCTTCAGTAGAAGCTGCTGGGAGTCCCAGCAGCTTCTACTGAAGCCTTCCGAGTAAACGGCCAGAACGCCGACACCTCCTTATCTCCACCACTCCCATGTTTTATTTTGTGTTGCCATAAGTTAGTCTCTCTGCGTTTCTGCGCGGGGATAATGCTAATAATGCTAATGCGAGGATAATAAAATGGCAGCTCTACAAAACATTTCAGACTTTGACGGGGCGTGGTTTGCAATCGCCCAGCCAATCAGAACTGGGGTACTTTTTTTCCACAGGAAAGTGCCTGCTCTCAGCAGGCGCTAAAAATGGGGTGAAAAGTTCCCGGCACTTAGTTATTTTTTTGGTGTGAACGCAACATCAGGGGTACTAACGGAACTAAACGCGAAAAGTACGGGTGAAAAGTACTCGGTGTGAACGTGGCTATTGCAGTAAGTCAGGGCACCTGGGTCTGGTGCCCTATTTAAAGGGGATTTTGTGCTGATGAGGGGCATGGAGATGGGCTTGATTCCCGTGTCACGTCATACCATATTGCTGGATTGTGAGCTGATACGGGGAGTTGTGTCTATCGGCGTGCGTCCCGCGTTGCCAATTGATGAGGTACAGATGATTTTGGGCAACGATCTTGCTGGTAGTGCTGTGTGGGCTGGTGTGCCACCGCCTGTGGTGGTTTCCAGGCCGTTGGCATCTGTGGAGCCAGATGAGAGGGGTTTACAATTTCCAAGGGTGTTTCCAGTTTGTAGGCCTACTGTTACGCGTGCGCAGAGCCGTAGGATGTCTACTGACCTGCCTGTTTTGAAGGGTAAGATCGACGAGTACAGCGACTCGGACGAAGACCAGCACGATGCCTACCTGGAGAAGAAAAAGGGGAAGAAAGAGAGGAAACCCTGCCAAGAGAGGAAGAGGAGGCCGAAGGAGGTTGGCGCGCCCAAGAGGCCGATGAGCGCCTACATGCTGTGGCTCAACGTCAGCCGAGAGAGAATCAGGTCTGAGAACCCCGGCATCTCCAACACAGAGATCTCCAAGAAGGCCGGAGAGATGTGGAGGATGCTGAGCAAAGAGGACAAGGGGGAGTGGGACATAAAGGCAGTGGAGTTAAGAAGAAGGAGGATGTTGGTTGATCGTGGAACCCTTTGGGGCCCCGTCTTAAGGGGGGGGCTGTGATGCCCCTGTGGGTCCATCAGTGGAGAGGGTGTGGCTGTCCTGTCTGTGCTGCACTGATACCTCATTCACACCAACAGTGTTTCAGGGCCGGCCCGGATCTAGAGCTTGAAAAGCACCGGGTTTTCCTCTTCATACCGCAGCTGAGCAGCCTCTTAGCTCCGGAATCCGGTTCATTTCGAGCACCAAAAAATTGTCCGGCCAGAGCAAAAGCACCACATACATCACGCTTACGTCGAGGCTGGGGCAGAGACAGGATCTACTCCTGAACAACAACAGAAAGTCTGCGTTTTATCCAGTTTGTACACAACGATGGAGAAACTTAACAAGAGTTTCAGAGTTTCAGTGTTTCTGCCATAGACTGTATATATAAAGGTTTCTGCTCATGGTGAAGCAACGTGTCTGCGTGTTAAGGTGGAACCTGAGCATTCACGTTGATCACCTCTCATTATAACTAATTATAAATCTATAAAACTATAAATATTAAACTTTACTTCACGTGTTCATTTGAGAACAGCTGTTACATACTTGGGTGAAGGTTACAGTTCATTTAAATGAAAGATACAACGTTACTCCACACTCATGGTTTAGTCCACCTTAAGAAATAAGACCGATCTCGGAAGCAGTTGTGTTTTAAAAAAACCTTTATTGACACGAGTACACTTGTTTATAAGAATATAGTCACCACAGAAATGACTCCGCAAAAGCTGCAGATAGAGCCATAAGAAATGAATGCAACTGATTTCATCCGCGCAGTTTGGCTTTATGAAGCAGGCACGCAAATGGTAACGTCATGACGCAAACGATGACGCAATGACGCATTACCAGTGGACTCTGGGCTGTGTGAAAAGAGCTAGAGCTAAACCGAAGAACCGGTTCTGAACCTGAAAAGCTCTAACACGGAGCTTGAACCGGAGTTGCGTTGGTGTGAATGAGGTATGATTGCAGTAAGTCAGGGCACCTGGGTCTGGTGCCCTATTTAAAGCCTCTCTGCTCCTCTCTGTGCTCTCTCTGCTTTTCCCTACAGGCCTCCGGTTTTGTTGAGTATATGCTGTTGTCACCTTAGTTGCTTTACTTTGTGCACCTCAACACCCTCACACATACACGTCCATGCAACCCTCACCCTGCATTTACACTACTGATACCACTGACGTCCACATCTCATGCTTTACTTATTGTTGCACTCTATTTGATTTGGTTAATTTGAATTGTTTGGTTAAATAAACACATTTTATAAGTGGGGGGTGGACCTAACGTCCAGGGGGGTCCGGGGGCATGCTCCTTTTATTATTTTTAAATATTGAAGTGAAATGCATCAATCTGGTGCACTTTGAGGCCAGAATTGAGAGATCTATGGATACATCTCTCAACACCCGTATGAAACAGAACTGTAACTGTATTCTTGTTTTACTGTCATATATATATACTGTTTTTCATTTATTCTCTTATTTTTTTATAACTATAATGATCATATAAAGGTGCGCCTTTGAAATACTTGTTTACATAAATGGTGACCATACTATTTGAGACCCACTTAGATAATTTAGACTAAAGTTAACTATGTAAACACTGACAGAGTCCTTACCTCACTGAGTTGTAGTTATCTGCGCTCTCCCTTCACATTGTTGAAGAAACCAACAAGTGCTCCAACTCATACGCCTAAATAGGTAGATTGTTAAAGCGCTTATTACGACCTATAATCACGTTTACCAGTTTTCCACCTCTAGTGCTCCCGTTGACTGCAAACGCTCCGGTGGGTCGTATATTCACCAATAACCCTCTCTGGAAAATCCTAAATTGTAGGATAGTTTGGCCATTAAAATGCTTTTTGATTAGATTTCTAGCGTGAAGTGTATATTGTACTTTTAGAATCCACGTCCAATGGATGTGTAGGATCTATAGTTTGATAGATATTACGAAGATGATTTGAGGTCTCGCCAGGAGAACGTGTGTATACGTCTTTCCCCCTATTCATTTCTATTGACGGCAGCGTCCATTTAAAGTTAGCGTCATCCCTCACGGGGTGAAAACAGTATTTCCGGTCTCAAAGTTTTCATAATAAAACCGTATTCCCTTCATTGTCAAATGATTTTACAGTGATATCTGCCGTACTCATCCACTAAAAGACATCCGTTTATCCTACAACATGAATTGGTTTAAATTGTGTACACTGCTTTTGTGTTTATCCCATAGGTTTTTCCCTTTCGATTCTGAGAGACACATTTCTTTTGTTTTGTTAAAACATCGAACTACCCATAATCCTCAGCTATCGTTGAAGCTCGATGATTGGTTGTTTTAGCCGCAATGCACGTTGGGATATGGTGTTTTTGCAATGTGACTGAAACACCGTTCTGTTTTAATTTCACAATAAAGTTAATAGTAATTGTGAGGGAATAATTCTGTCTTCACTCCAAGAATTTGACCCTTTCCTGTGTGTTGACATTTACGATCAGCCCTGGGGCCTCATTTATAAAGCGATATACGCTCAAAAAATGGCGTACGGCAGTTTCTACGCAATGTTTGCGATTTATAAAATACTAACTTGACGGGACAACGTGCGGTCCTCCACGCAAACTCTAACCCATGCGTACGCACTAAGCACAAACACGGGAGAGACGAGAAACTGCGACACCGTTGGCAGAAGGAAGAATGGAGAGAAATATGTGGAAATAATACCATAAATAAAATGTTACGTCTCATTCATCATATAGGAAGAATTCATTTTCACAAATTGATTAAAGCCAATCTTAAAATGATTAAACAAACGCCTGTTTGAGACTCCTCAGTGCACACAAAAACATAACTTGGAGAAATAAATAAATACGGATATGCAATTTAAAACCACCTCGAATATTGTGTTAATGTTATAAAATGTTTTCTCATAAATGATGCGGTAAGCAGGAGGACAGAATTACATCTAAACTGACGCCGTTTTGCATTTCTATTGGTTGGTACGAGCATGGTTATATGTTTAATACATGTTTAATCGTGTTTTATGCCGTTTGCCAAGACTTGATAAGTCACTCGTAAAACACAGGAGGTATGGAAACTAAGAGCACCATATGTGGTAAATTGTACAGCTAATATAACACAACACATTGTATTTCCTTATTGGTGGATATAGAGTTGCTGCGGAGGGAGGGGGGATGAGATGCACAGGCTGCAGTCGAGACGCTGCGCACAGCTGATCGACAGCTGGGACACAAACCCCCAAATACAAAAACATAATTCAGATCCAGTCGTCATGACTCCACTCCGGAGGGATTCCCCGATCATTTCTTAGAGTTTCTCATCAAGGGGGGCGGGTCTCCTGTCCCCGGTACACTGCCTGAGGAAGGTTATGCTATGTGTATTTTTTTCATCATTAACCTTTTTTGGACCACTTATTTCTTTATTTTGGTGACGATCCGACCTCCATGCTGCTACTCTGGTTCAAACTGCATCCACCAAACAATATGATTTATCTCGACCTCCCCAAAATAACCAAAATCACAGAAGTTTCCCTTACAGTAATATTATGTTTGATATTATTATGTCTTATTAACTAGACCACTGGGTGATGTCAACACCATCTTTTTCTGTCGGTTTGGTGCTACAAATAGCAAAACAATATATGTGACCTGCTCCATCGAAATCAGTCGCATTGACCCGAAGACACATTTTGAGATGTATACACTGCTGGAAAGAGGAGATTCCTAGCTTTCTAATGATATCAGGATTGTTTTTGTACTCCAAATATTAAGCAACATATGTCAAAATCAGCCTTCTTCCACCTCAGAAACATATCCAGACTCCGGCCATCACTTTCCGACTCTGTTGCAGAGAAGCTCATTCACTGTTTTATTACCTCACGCCTGGACTATTGTAACGGACTCCTGTCCGGGGTTCCCAGCAAAACCCTGAACAGGCTCCAGTACATCCAGAACTCAGCTGCCAGGGTTCTCACACGCACCAAGCCCTGGCAGCACATCACCCCCACTCTCTTCAACCTCCACTGGCTCCCGGTCAAGTCCCGCATCACCTACAAACTCCTCCTCCTCACCTACAAATCTCTCCATGCCCTCTCCCCTCAGTACCTCACAGATCTCCTCCACCCATACATCCCGTCCCGCACCCTTCGATCCTCAGACTCTGGCCTGCTCTCCATTCCCCATTCACGCCTCTGCACCTTCGGGGACCGTGCCTTCAGTGTCGCTGCCCACACCCTCTGGAACTCCCTCCCTGCTGAAATCCGTAACGCCCCTTCTCTCAACATCTTCAAATCAACCCTGACAACTCATCTGTTCAACATCGCCTTCCAACTATAACTCCCCCCCCCCCCCCACTTACACTTCCATTTCTGCCCCCTGTTTTATGTTTTTTATGTTTCATGTTTTGTCCTTGTATGTTTTCTTGTAAAGCGACCTTGAGGTTACGAAAGGCGCTTAATATAAATTAAAGTTATTATTATTATTATTATTATTATTATTATATAATGACTGTCACCGAGTCATCATTTTGAGAAAAAAGCCTTTAAAGTTTCCTCTTCTCTGGAATCCATCGATCTGACTGATTATTAGCGGAGCAAATGATAAAAATACTACGGAGGGAAGATATTTTCGTTTGGATTACTGGTCTGGGGGAGGCTCGCGAGTGTGTGTGTGTGTGTGGTGGTTGTGTAATTTCGCGTTTGTGTGTATTGTGTTTGTTTCCCGGGGAAACACTCACGAGAAACACCGGCTGTTGTTTTGCCTGCTGTGACGCCAAGTTACTCCGTTCTCCGCTTGTACATATGCCGTTACAAGCTTTCAAAGTTGTATTTATCATCTGAATTTGCCGAAACAAGTTTAATATTCTGAAAGCCAAGCCTTTGTTTAATTGAAATCAGATGAAAACACACTTTAACGGACCCTGCCGTGTTATCTATGATTACTATACATCAGAATCTGCAAAGTAACTCAAATACATTTAGTGGAGTAAAAATACCAGGTTAACCTCTGAATTGTAGTGGAGTAGAATTACAAACTAACAATAAATTGCATGATGTACATGCTGCTGTAACAAAAACATTTCCCAACTTGGGATCAATAAAGTATATCTTATCTTAAGATCTCAAAATTTGCCTCTGAACCTTGACTAGTGCGTGTTTCAGGCTTATCAATTAACAACAGGAGGGGTCACATACATAACCAACTATTACATAATGCTCTTCTGACCTGAGCTGTCATGTGGGTATATATTAATGCTGCCCATTATGGACACAAGGAATTTTCACCCATTTATTAATTATATGTTTTAAATGTGATAACACCAATGTGTTTCCCATCCCCTAAACCTCCAGGGATGTACACAGTTTAATACTGGCAACTTCTAATTATGGGAAATACGAAAACGTCTTTTAAAACAAAAATTCCCAGTAGAGACGTGCCATAGAACCAGCATGTGTAGTTCTGGGGTGGGGTGGGGGGTGGTGCTGGACCCGTTCGAATCCAGTTTTGGATAGTCTGCCGTGGTTTCATTCCATTTCAAAGAGCTGTTTGACGCTCGGTGTAACCTTGGCGCACTGCCAATCCAACATCCAATCACAGAGCTTGAGGACTAATCACAGGGTTTGTCAAGCAAAGTGGATGTTGTAGTCCCAAACGATAGCTGAGGATTATGGGTAGTGTAGTGTCTTCGGCCATCCTAAACTCCGAAAAAACGATTTGTTTCTCCGAATCGAAAGTTAAAAACACAAAAGCATTGCACACCATTTAAACCAATCAATGTTGTGTAATTAACAAGGATAAACTGATGTTTTTTTGTGGATGAGTACTGCAGATATCACTGTAAAATAATTTGACAGTGAGGGGAATATTTCCTGTTTCATTATGAAAACTTCGAGACCGGAAATACTGTTTTCACCCTGTGAGGCTTGACGCCAACTTTACATGGACGCTGCCGTCAATAGAAGTGAATAGGCGAAAGACGTAGTATATACACGTTCCCCTGGCGAGACCTCAAATCATCTTTGTAATATCTATCAAACTATAGATCCTACACATCCACTGGACGTGGATTCTAAAAGTACAATATACACTTCTCGCTAGAAATCAAATCAAAAAGCATTTTAATGGCCAAACTATTCTACAATTTAGGATTTTCCAGAGAGGGTTATTTGTGAATATACGACCCTCAGGAGCGTTTGCAATCAATGGGAGCATATGCCGCAAATTGTTGTTTCTTAGAGGTGCTAAACTTTAAAACGTTTTTTGGAGGAGGACAGGCTGGAGAAAACAGCTTCTAATATCCGTTAGCGCAGCTAGCTAACCAGATGCTAACAACAACAACTGGTACCGGTGCTCTCTCTCGCTCGCTCACTCAAACAAAATGCGATCGTGCCACACACACAGAGCCGAGCATGAATGAAACACCCAGAAGTACTTGTACTGTAGCATATTATTTTCGAATCAAACATTTTTCAAATTATGAATTTTACATAATATTAAAAAAAAAAAGACATACATTTCTTGGAGCTGCTTAGCAGTTGCTAGGCCAAATGTTGGTGTTGCTGTAGCAACTCCAAGCTACCGCTTGATATTAAATATTACAATGCTAATCAACCAATTAATTTGCCTACTTCAAACATTTAATTATCCCATTATCCCAGTTTGCATTTGTCCTATATATGTTTCCTAGTAGTTATCTTGCACACAAAAAAGTATGCAAGTTTTAGACACAAAACCCCAAGGCTCTCCCTTTGTATTTCCTTCATCTTCCGATCAAGCACTATAACATGTTTCATTCTGAATGAATACCCTTCATAGCAAAACAGCACTCTTTTTCAGTTGATTTAAGAGCCTGCTATAACTCCTATCATCATCAAAACTATAAAAACGATTTGCAAAAGGATTTGCTTGAGTGAATGCACTGTACCACTGGACTCTACTCACAAAAAATAAGTGTTATTATGTCACAGCGTATACTTCAGCGGAATATCAAAACAGCGGCCCGGGGTGCAAAACGCATCAATGACAGCGACCCTCTACCACACAGAACAACACCATTTATATAAACACCTATCATGACAGGGCACCCACAGCCAAGTAACAATTACAAATGAATTAAGTCGGCACGGCGGCCCACATTGAAAATGACTTAGGCTTACCTTTAGTCCATCCTCCTGTCCTTTTGGATGAAGCACATGATGGCGGGGTCATGCAGCTGATCCTTTGCCACTCCAGTTTATTTTTCTAACTCAATCTTGAAAATGAGTAGGTTAATAGTTTCGCAACGATGTCATCACTATCACTGAAGTGAGCCATCATGAACGAACTTATGCTAATCATAAATCTATCGATTAGATTTATGATTCAAAAATTAAAAAAGTAGGGTAGACATGAATATTATCCGGCTGAACAAAACGTGCATTTATCTAACAGGTTCGTTTTCCATAGACCTTATTTCAAGCTATTTTCCAAAACCCTATGGAGAAATCCCATTGTATTTTTGTCGAGGGAACCCATGCGCAGCTTACTTCCGGGTTTTAGGACGCGTCACTGCACCACTCTATAACACACATGCATAAACTTCACAGCGGGCGGAACTTGTCATAAAGTCCGCGAAAATAAAGCCCACCCATTTTGTGAGGATCCACAGTACGGCCTTCCTCTTTTTCCTCCTCTGTGTTTTTGTCTGTCTGTCATCCTGGCTGGGCGTGGCTGACCTTTGGATTTCCGTCTCCACACCTCTCCAGCTGTTGTTCATCTCACTGATTGCCACTACTCACCTGCACCTGCTTAACACTCTGGTTCTCATCCTCAGGGTGTTTCTCAATCGCGAGGATGGTAGTCACGTACTTCCAAGTCACTTCCTTCAGAAACGAAGCAAGTATGCTTCCAAGCCACGGCTTCGGTAAACGAAGAAGAATGGAACAGGCTAAAAAGTGTGCCACTCTCTCTAACGGTTTCAACATAAACTGTACCGAAAATAAATACCTCACGATGTCTATCTAATTATGAACTTGCTTTACTTTCACGGAACACATTTTTGGTGATAAGAAACAAATGTAACAAAGTAACATATTTACAAAGACATGTTCTACGCCACTACATACTTACATTTAAATGTGTGCTGCGTCGGTTCAGCCATTCTCCGCAAGGGTTTTTTAAATTGGTCCGTGCGCAAAGCATTGTGGGGATTTTAAGGACGCGAAGTCTACCCATGTGCAGCCTCGGAATTTCCCCCAAACCAAGGACGCGGCCTCGGTGGAATTCCAAGTATGCTGGAGATTGGAACAGTCCTTCGGCGGCACTCGATGACGTAGCATCCTTGAAATATTGGCTTGGAAGCCAAAATCCTCGAGATTGAGAAACGGCCTTAGTCTTTGCCAGTTCTTCATTTATTCTTCAGTGGTAACTAACGTCCCAGCCTACTTAGCATTTTTTGCCTAGTAACTTGTGATGCTCCTAGTGAGAGGATTTGCCTTCCTAACCCTGCTTCTTTCCTGTTCCAGATCCACACACCAGCCGCCACGTCCAGCCACCTCCCTGGTCTGTCCTGCTCCTCGTCTCCCCTCTCTGAGCTCCTCGTCCCGGTCTGAACCTCGGTTCCAAGATTCTCCTTCAGCGTGCTCTCCAACTCCTAAAATAAAGCCCATTTTTGACACTTCACCACTGTTTCAGTCTTAGTGCTTGCATAGCGGGTTCTCATCTCCAGTCACTCCAAGTGAAGCCTAACACATTTAGAGGGAAGATATGATTGGTCAATTGTACTGTCATTTGACATTACTCTCTCGTTGAGTTACTATAGCGGGCCCTCTGTGAATTCATAGCAGGACCACCAATCAGCTCCCGTCTTCACAGTAACTCGCAGAGACGGCTAAAGGAGCTTCTTTCATTTAACCCTTCACATTCCAACATAAACTGAACAGGCAGATTCGATTATTTGGAATTTTTATTTGAAATACCATTAAATCAAGTTATTTTGGTAAAACTAATGAAAAATATATATTTTTTAAATATTTAGAAAGAAATGTTTTTTTTTATGTTTTCAAATATAATTTGTTTGAATATCTTAGGCCCTCAGAGAGGCTCGTCACTGACTCTACCTAATGCAATACTATTTGCTACATTGCCATTTCTTAAAGGTGAATACAGAGCGATAGATATGGTGAGAGAAGGGGAACTGATCAAAGAAGACAGGCAGTCAGACAGAAAGGGAACCAGGAAGCCATGAGACAGACGGAGTGATACATTAATAGACAGAGAGGCAGGCAAAGAGGAAAGCACAGAAACAGAGGAGGTCACATATGCTCACTTCCATAGACATAAGCCCTGATTAAATTGAGTGTGTGGCTGGCCGCTCTTCAGATGCGTGTGTCTGTGTGTGTGCGTGCGGGCGAGAGTGTGAATCCTGTAATATTGTCTGCAGTCCCATGGGCTGTAGCTGAGCAAACTCAATCAACTCCCACTCACCTTTGTGGCCCTCCCTACACTGTCAGGCCAAGACAAGACACTGGCCCAGCCTCTCCTCTGGCCTCACAGAGAAAGACAGAGGTGTGTGTGTGTGTGTGTGTGTGTGTGTGTGTGTGTGTGTGTGTGTGTGTGTGTGTGTGTGTGTGTGTG
>CALSBZ010046897.1:283164-297204 GCA_943591055.1 Gobionotothen gibberifrons | reverse complement strand
CACACACACACACACACACACACACACACACACACACACACACACACACTTTGTATTGTATTATTGTATTGTATGAGAGAGGTTCCAGGTTAAATTGATATCGGATATTTTTAATGTTCAGAGGTTGTTGTGTTTAATAATCATGAGAATATTTGTCATTGTTCAAATGATAATAAACAAACATTTGCATAAAGCATATTTGTCCACTCATATGTTGATAAGAGTATTCAAAACTTGAAAAATATCCCTCTGAACATTTAGAACAGATACAAAAATGTGCGATTAATTTGCGATTAATCGCGATTAACTATGGACAATCATGCGATTAATCGCGATTAAATATTTAAATCAGTCGATTTAAATATTTAATATATAAATAAATATAATATATAAGTTTAATATAACCTCTCTCATACATTTATATATATATATATATATATATATATATATCAATATATATATATATATATATATAGATAGATAGATAGATAGATAGATAGATAGAGAGAGCTCTGTTTTCCAGCCTGACTCTATTTTATTTATTGTTTTGGTGTGTGATTTAATTAATTTATTATAATTTAATTAATAAAATTATTATTATATATTATCATTATGTCAGTGGTCTAAAATGGTCTTACAACGGTGCCGACAATATTATCGTTTATCGCAATAATTTCTAGAAAGATTTATCGTGACAGGCCTACGTAAGGGTTTCTATTTGTGTATTTTTTTTGAATTATCGGCTTTATCATTAGCTGATGAAACACAGAGACATACAATGCAAAGGCCCTTCACTTCTCAGCTGCAATTGTTGCCAATGTTTTAACCAAATATATATTCTCTTCCCATCTCAGTATTCTTGTGCATTCCTATTTTCTCTTTGTTTATGCCCACCCCCCCTCTTTCTCTTTTGTCTCACCTCCACAGGTGGCCGAACAGCTGCACAAGGGAGCACATTACTTTGACCCAGGAGAGCACCTGGACAAGGCGAGACAATCCCCAGAACAAAGGAGGGACACAGGCAGGGGCGGCGGGTACTGTAGGCTAGGGAAGGCTAAGCCTTCCCAAATCTTTTTGTCACTGCATCCTGGTAAAATATAATGTAGGCTATAATGTTTGTGTCTTTTACATTAGCGCTTCTATGCAGCCACCTGTGGCTGGTTATCAACTCGGTAAATCAAGCCAGGGTTTCTTTCTCCAGCTGAGAGCGCATTCACGTGAAAGGGGCGGGGTTAGCTACATTTGACCAATCACAAACAGGGACAAGTGTACTGACAGCGCAGCGTCATACTTCATTAATGAAAAGTGGATCGCCGGAGCTGTATTAGATTAACATTAACATGCTTCTTGTAGTTGTACTTGTAAGTGCACTGCCTTGCGGCCTGAAGCACCATCCTTAATGGAGCATATGTGTGGGCTGGACCTGTATTTAACAGGAAAGGAGTGAGCAGAGGGTGGAGTTGTCGATTATTGTTCTCTTTTCTGTGACAATCTTCCTCATCCTTCAGTTGCGCGCGCTACTAAAGAGACGTGTTACCATGGAAACCAAACAATGGTGCAGCTGTATTAAAGTCCGAGTGGAAACAGTCCTGAGTAAATCAGATTTTGTCAGAAATCGGGAGAAATGCGGGAGAAATATGACCCCGGGAGGAAACCAGAGAGGGCCATGAAATCGGGAGTCTCCCGCGAAAATCGGGAGGGTTGACAAGTATGAGTGCGACACGTCGGCGTCTTCTCTGCATACAGTCAGTACGCGGTGCTTTCACGCCAGAGGCGGGCAGCGTCAGGTAAAACAAGTTATTTAGCCTTCCCAAACCTGAGCCTCACGCGCCGCCTATGGACACAGGGTTACAACTGTTTTATACCTGTTGAGTAAGAATGCTATTTTTTGAAAACGTTGTCTATTACAGTAAACAACATCACAATAATATTGATCACAATATGCTGATATTGTTTTTGTACTATTTGCATTCATCAAGGCTTCAGCCCAACAGCTGTTTAACAGCTGTTTAGCTGTTGATTGACCTCTGTCCATATCCTCCTCTTTCAAGTGGTGACTATGGGCACCCAAATTGTGTCATGAGGCCCCCCGGGTCTACACAAGTTGTCACTCACGTGTTGTGAGCACTGACAGGGGGGGGGGTCAGGGCCCCTTCCTGTCACCCTATTACGCACTGAGTGCCCCTCGTCAGTTTTCAACGGGCAGGGCGTCCCATAGACCTTCATAGACCTCCAATAGCGTTGATAATAGACACCATGAGAACGCTCCCCGCTGCATCGGAATTCAGCGAGCGCTTTCCGTTCTCAGCTGAAGCATATGGTACGAGACGTCATTGCAACACATTATATTCTTTATATATTGTTTATAAAAAATGACTAAATTGTAATTTTCATACTCTGTGATCATAGCGGCTGCAAATAAAATTTGGCGCGCACGTGTGACGTCATCTATGGCTACTATGTTAAAGCCCATTGAGATTTCCACTAGGTAAGTAACACGGTGAACATGTGACTGAAATCAAGAAAATCATTCAATATTCAGCACAAACAGCCTTATGTCAGAACAATAAGTCATTGTTGGAACATTTGCAAGTGCAGGGTAGTCGTTTTCTTCGCCTGTAAATTATTTTAAGACATTAAAAAAAGTATGACTTACTGCATCAAATGTGCTGAGCGCTAGCTAGCTGCTACTAGCTATTAGCTAGCACAGAAGGTGTTGCCTTTGAAGTTCAACTTTATTTAAAAGGTGGCAAACGACTGACACTTGTTATTGTATGAAATAATATTTGTGATTGTTCATGAATGTAGTTATTATGTGACAGTTATGTGTTTTTAATGGGGTTAGAGTTGATTAAATGAATGACACAACAATACAAAAAATTAAATAATCAAAAAAGTTCAGAAATATTCCTTCATGTCATTGTCCGTGACAGGTGCCCTCAGGCTCCTCCAACAGTGCAACACAATAAAACAGATACACAGAAAAAATAGTGCAAGTAAATACAAAAAGAAAAATAGTAAATAGTGAAATAGTGCAATAAGAGTCTATATACAAGTGACCTGTCTTTTACAATCCTGAGGGCTTTCTTTAAGGTTAACCTGGTATTTTTACTCCACTACATTTATTTTAGTTACTTTACAGATTTGGATTAATGATGTTACTAGTTACACCTGAGTAAAATTCAGGGAAGGTGATTGTCAAGTGCCAACAATCAGGCGAGATATTAGTTGGAGCTTGAGAAGACTAAACATTTATCTGCAGATCCCTATAAAGCATATTCATTACTCGTTATTCTCTAATCGTTCATTTAAAGGAGGGGTAGGTAAGTTTGAGAAACCGGCTCAAGATACACTTTTTGTTATATTCCATGGAATGCTCTTAATATCCTGATAGCAATGCATATTCTAAGAAAAAAATCCATACAAATATTTCATCTGTGGAAGCCGTAATACTGTAAAAACTACGACCAATTATTTTAGCCGGGCCGGCTAAAATAACTGGTTGGCCGACCTGTCTGTCAGCCTTCAATCTCGTGCACACACACACACACACACTCGTGCAGTCATTGCGTGTGCCGTCATTGGGGCATCCGGGCAGCTTTTGCTCAGTCGGCAGAAGCAGCCGCTGCAGGAGGACACGTTCACCATGGCAGAGTTTGCTTCAACATCGTCCACCGGTCGCAAAAGAAAAACTGTAATGGAGCAAATTATGAAGAAAAAGAAAGTGGGAACTAGGAGAAGTCAAACCAGAGTCAATATCGGAGTTGCTTTTCAACGATGGCGACTACTTATGGAGCACACTGGGCCGGAGCTGACGCCATGCTCGGCTCTTTTTCTCTTAGACTGTTGTGAGCTTATATGTGGATCTGGGTACCGGTCGCGTATCTTCCAGACACAGCAACTGGGAATAATCATCTGTGACCCTGTCCCAGGGCTCCATATTGCCACACAACAAATTGTCTGTAGGCTATGCAGCGTAGCTGAACTGTATGTTGCTCTCCCCTGTGTGTCCCAATGTGTCACCGATAATAACAGAAACAAACGCTAGGTAGCATATAAATATAGCAATAAAATATACTGCTTATTGCCTACAATAAAGCCAGTTACCGACTATCCCTGGTTTCCCGTGTGTTGCACTTTGGTTCTCGGCTCGTTTGTGACACAGATTTTCATCGTTAATCATATGTCCTTGTTTTATAATGGTCAAGTTCAGAAATGTTACTAAAACGATTTGGTGAATGTTTCGAAAAGAACCAAACACTGTGTTTGTGATTTTAAATTTTTTTTAAATGTGTTTTCTGAAAGACGTTGCTTATTATCGTAGTTATTTAAAGAACATGAGTCACTTTAACTTCACGTATTTGTGGGCCAAAAGAAATCCCGACTCTGGTAGGTCCTGTAAGTAAATGGACTACGAGATATTTATTAAATATGTTCAGGTTTGAGTTATTGATGTTTAAGTTACAATACATTACATTTTTTACTTGGATTATTCATGGTATAATCGCTAGACTACGGGATGTGACAGGGAGAACAAGATGTTTAGGAAGGAATTTCCTTTGATGCAATTTTATTATGAACCAAAATATATATATAATATATGCAATATAGTACATCCCAATGTCTGCAAATTATGCATTTATTTTAATGTGTGTATGGATCCTAAGGCACACAGTGTGTGTATGTGTGTGTGGGCAGAGGTTAATTTAGCCCAGCAGTGAAGAGCCCTTGATAAAGAGCAGCCTGATCCCTGTTTAATTACCTTCCGTCTACATTTCATTGGCATACACTGGGTCATAGGTGTGAGTCTCTGTGCGTGTGATGAATGTCGAATTTGTCTCGGAGTAGGGACACGCACACAAGAGACACATTGGCACACTTGTTCGACATTTTCCCCCATGAATATTTGTGTCGTATACGTACAAGCTGCTTTGACATATGAAGCTTTACCGTGTGTGTACTTAAGTGTCATGTGTCGTGTGGGTGGGATAAGAGATGGAGAGGTTCAAGAAAAAGAGCGAAGGAAGAAAAAGAAGGAATCAGACAACTGTGATTGAACACGAATAAAACACACTCGATGGTGAAATTGAACATAAATGTTGAATAAAGACATCCTGGTGGACGACAAGAGGAGGATAAATCTGCACACACACATTTTGGCATGTAGATTCCACCCTCCAAATCTACACAAACATGCACGTCGCTCCTCTTGACTCTGAGTGTGTCGCTGACGGCAGGACCAAAATAACCTTAATTTAATTAGGCCTAATGAAACGGCTGAGTGCGGCAATCAGCGACCCATCACTGGGACAGGATACGCTACCGGAATTAAATGACTGCACGGGGATGTGTATTAAAAAGCTAATAACATAATTACACACACAACAACTCGTCTTGTCATGGCTAAACAACACTGGCAGAACGCTAAAGGACGCCATGCTACTTTGTCTTTTTTCAATCACTTCATCTCTGCTCTCTATTGTTCTATTTGTTATACAGCTGACGATGATACAGACAGCCTTAAAATAAAATTATCCATTGTTCACTGTTTTGTGAAAGATTATTTTCTAATCACTGTGTTGTAGAAAGAGGGCTTCTGCTAATTTAAGTTGTATCACTGTTGTTACAAATAGGCGCTTAATCTAAAAGATTTTAATATTTAAAATGAAATCTGTAGATTTTAAAGCCTGATAAGAATGTACAATACATGGAGATAACAACTATAATTTGCAAGCAAGTTAATGAATAAGCTTGTGAATTATTATTTATTGTTAACGTTCATCCTCTAAAGACAATTTGTGCAGCATTTAAAGTGGACCTATCATGCTATATTTGAAAAAATATATTGTAGGGCCATACCTATATAAAACATGTCTGTGAAGATCACCAATTGTAGCCATGCCTCATACTGCTCAAACCCCTCTTTTGCAGCCCTGTTAGAGAAACGCGGATCTTGGGTCCTTAGCTTGAAAAAATAAAAGAAGAGGAGGCGGAGCTAATGCCTAATCAGAATTCTAACGGAGATAAAGTTAAATTCTGCTGTGATAAAACGCAATCCTGTTTAAACCATGTCAAGGATTATTTCTGAAATAGTATGGAGCTCAAATGCTTTTTCTCTTGCAGGTTTATCACAAGGTGAGTTCTTTTTTTATTTCCTGCTTTGTAAACACATGTGCTCTACATTACAGGTTAGCTCTGAGTGTTAGCGAGGCTTGCTAATGTACACAAAAATGAGATTACGTCCAAAACACGTCAGGCATTGTTTCTGATAGCAACTTTCTGTGGGTCCGCCGACGTCACAGCGGATGGGAATCTGTATCCGCTTGTTGTACAGCCGTTTTTAAAAGATTTGGGGACGGAGGAAAAGAGAGAGGGTTTTATTTTCTGACTCTGCGTGAGTTCCCCGACGCACCAGGGACACATATTTATGTATAAAAGACATCACAAAGTGCATTTTGCATGATAGGTCCCCTTTGAGATTAACATTTAGTGATTTATTTCAGACATGTTTGAAGAGATATGAAAATATTCTGCTTTGAACAGTGGCGAGCCGTCAGGACCCTCTAGGTCAGGCATCCTCAAAGTCCGGACTCCGGTCCGGATCCGGACCGAACCACAACTGTCTCTGGGCTCTGAGCAAATTATATTTTTCATATGTATTATCTGTGTTATCTCACTTATCTGTGAGACATCGCCACAACGCAACGAGTCAAAATTCTCCGCTATATGTCCACTTCAAACAGCCCTCTGCATGTCCGACTGTCACACTGTCTGTGTGTGTCTGTCAACGCATTGGTCCAATCACATTCAGCATCCCGTCAGCGTTTTTTCCCCCCACCAACAGTCTGCGAATCAGAGGCACAGTAAGGCGGGTCTCCTATGGGATTAGTTTTGTATCATAAAGATAAAGCAACACTTTCTCAGAATAAAGCAAAACTATGAGTTTAAAAGAAAAAAAACTGAGTCAAGCAAAATAAAATAAATTTCAAAAATAAAACTATAAGTTGCAAACAAATCATTTGTGTAATCATGTAAACTATAAGTATTTTTTCTTTGTTTTAACATAGGTTTTTGTTTGCAGTTCTTGTTTCCTCTTTCTCAATGATCAGACTTTTGCTTTCGCTGCAGCTCTTCTTGTTTGCGCTCCCTCATTTTTTGTTTGAGATTTTGACACAAACATCCCAGGTGGGCGGGACTTTCAGGGGTGTGTCCCCATTGGCTACTCAGTTTTTGAGTGACAGCCCACTACACCACAGATCATACAGTGCAACTCATGCAGCAAAGAGTCCACTCGGCCACGTTAGTGTCGGTGCCTCCTGGGGAGTTTTCATGAACATATCGGACTTATCTTATGGATTGCTGTGCATTAGACTTGTGTTGTGTAGTTTATACTTTATTCCAACTTTAAATATTGTAATACCTGAACACACTGCTGCTGTTAAATAATTTCCCAATTTGGGATTGATAGTGTCTGTCTATTTATTTATTTTATATTTTCAAGCTAAAGGTGATACACAATATAAACTGTATACTGTTATTTTTTCAAAGACATGTTACATTTCAAAAGCATATATTGCTATGTTTAGGACAAACAATTAAAGACTGCTTTAATTTAACAAATTCCACAATATAAAAGAGGCAGATTTGCTTTATTAAACCGAGCAGACCTGCATACCACCTGCGCTATTGTATATTATGCGCTTTGAGCACCAGGAAAAGCGCTTTATAAATGTAATGTATTATTATTTATTATTATTATACCAACACAATTAGGAACATGCTCACATCTTACTATGTTGGTCTGAAGAGCTGAAGCATTCATACACAATGGATACACACTGTGTTGTCTCATTCTATATCCTGTGAGAAAATGATATACATTTAGCATTAAAAACTCAACATACTATTCCTAGCCTGAGGAAGATATGAATAATCAACAGATTTGAATGGAATCTCTAACATTTTCATGTAGAATAAAGACAAAAGAGTGATTATGCAAATTACATTTATTGAAATTTGAACCAGAAGATGAAGTCTCAAAGAATGTTTTAAATAAAAGGACATAAAACAAAAAGGTGGATAATAATAAAATCTATTAAATGTATATGCAAAGACATTTGGTCAAATGAAATGACACTGAGCCAGTGATAACAGCAATGCCAGTGTGGATGAAGATGGTGCAGGTCTCTCTTCATGCCCCCCCCCTCCGTGCTGTCCCCTCAGAGTAAGTGGGGAAATGGGATAATACTCTGGACACCACGCTGTCTCAATGATCCACACTGTTAATATGAGAGGAAAATAAATGTTTTATGAAATGAAAAATATGAAGTTAACAAATAAAACACAGCTCAGGGGCAGTCATGGACGGTAGGTTTTCCTACAGAGAGAAGAAGTAAACTCAGCCTCCATTGATTTTCACATCAAATTAGCGTGTTAATAAAATAAGCTATCATGGCTTATACTTGCATATCTAAACAGAATCACGAAAGCATGTTGGTAGAGTCAGGCACACGAGTCCGTTTGAGTGTGTGCGCAGGTGTCTGAATGCTCACTCACTGCTAGCTATGTAGCTAACTGTTAGGCTACTTAGCTTGCATTGTTATGGATCTAAAGGTAGCAATTTAAGCTAACTTTCATAGCACAGCTTTACTTCTGACTTAACACAATAAAGAAACAGACCGTATAGTACAGCACAAACAACACAAATGATCAATACTTACATACATTTTCACTTGTAGTATTATAATAATTGAAATGCTGGTTCTTCTGGGGGTGTTCTATCCAGGCTCAGCTACCACACCGCAGCAGCCTGCACTGACTGTACAATCGCTGGAGGACTGGGCTGTCACTCAAAAACTGAGTAGCCAATGGGGACGCACCCCTGAAAGTCCCGCCCACCTGGGATGTTTGTGTCAAAATCTCAAACAAAAAATGTGGGAGCGCAAACAAGAAGAGCTGCAGCGAAAGCAAAAGTCTGATCATTGAGAAAGAAGAAACAAGAACTGCACCTATGTTCAAACAAAGAAAAAATACTTATAGTTTACATGATTACACAAATGATTTGTTTGCAACTTATAGTTTTATTTTTGAATTTTATTTTATTTTGCTTGACTCCGTTTTTTTTCTTTTGAACTCATAGTTTTGCTTTATTCTGAGAAAGTGTTGCTTTATCTTTATGATACAAAACTAATCCCATAGTCTTCGCGGATGCGCGTGGGAAAAATGCGTGTCTCGTCTCTTTCAACCTGTCTGAGTCAGAGCGAGAGTTTACAAAAAAGAAAGTCAGAGCGAGAGTTAACAGCTCATCTAGTTGCATCTGTACTGTAGCTAGTAGCCTAATTTCACCTACCAGCTGCCACCCCAGTTGGCAGCTTTGTTTTGAAAGAAAGGTTGTGGCTCATCGGACATTTATGAGAGAAAGTCTCTAATGTCCGAGTGCAAGTGAATGCAGCACAAGACGCACGTCTTGTAACCCCTCCCCCGGCCCTGGCGGCGATTTCATTTGAATGGGGGGACGGCGCAAAACGAGAAGCATTCCGACCCAAGTACTGAAGGAATGAGGTATTTGCGGCTGTACTCAGCATTGAATCAAAACGCACTAAAGCTGTTGATCTAAATAAGTTTGTGAGGCGTTTTGCTGAACAAGATGGTAATCACCGCATTAAGCTGTAGCCTAATAGACATGTCAACTTGATGCTCTGCTCACGGATGAGCATACAAAACTGTTAAGATGATGACCTTACGTGTGTAAATATATTTTTTTCTTTGTGGTGGTCTGCCCCCAAAAAACAGAAAGTAAAATAAGACGGTGTGTAAAATTACACTGCCCAGCCAAAAAAAAGTAACCACTTTGATTTAACTAGGCCAGTAGGTAAGGACATTCCACTGGATAATAACTGAAGTATAAAATAATGCATGACTGAAGTGATGGAGACCATGTTTGAAGGCAAACAAAAAGAGGAAATAACAGGTCAAATCAAACAAATCCCCCTCTCAGATTCCACAGCAACCAGAAGAACATAAATACTGGCTGGTGATTTGATTAATCAGCTTTGTGATGGAATAAAAAATGCACAGTGTATTTCCTTAGCTGTGGATGAGTCCACTGACACCACTGACAGTTGCTGGTGTTTGTGAGTTTTTATGATGAGGCAATGGGGGAGTTTGTTGAAGATGTGTTGGGCCTGCAATAATGGGAATGCTGAATGAAAGAGGGTGCAGCTGCCTTTATTCATAACTGTGCAGCTCTTACACTGCGACTCTGAGGCACAGACATAATAACAATGAAAACTGCTGCATACAGATTATTTTTGTTTTTGCAACCTCATGTTATGAATCTTGTTGCAATTGTTTAAAAGTTTGAATGACCGTAATAAACGGACCTTTGTCTTATTGAAAACATTTTTTTGGACCTTTAAGATTTGTATTTGAGTACCCCTGCTCTAGGTCCTCTATGTGGTCCTAAGATATTCTAAAAAATTATATTTGAAAACATTAAAAAAAAACATTAAAACGTTTTTTTCCATTAGTTTTACCAAAATAACTTGATTTAATTGTTCAAAGAAAGAAATCCTTTGATTCTGCCTGTTCAGTTTCTGTTGGAATGTGAAGGGTTAAATGCTCTCTCTGCGAGTTACTGGGAAGACGGGAGAGCTTGGTGGTCCTGCTGTAAATTCACAGAGGGCCCGCTATAGAGAACCGCAGTGACGCGTCCTAAAACCCGGAACTAAACTCCTTCCGGTTCCTTCGGGGGGGGGTTCAGAGGGCCTAGGTATAAAAGTCACGGCTTGCCACTAGCTTTGAATAACAACTTGTCGGATTGTTTGGAGAAAAAATGTAAATACCAAAAGTCTCCTCCTTCTGCTTTGTCGAAAAATCCAGAAATATAGGCTACAAACTCCGTTTTTTTTAAAATATAATTGTAAACCTTTCAACAATACATCTCCTGTATGGACGTTATTCCCTATCTTTATTCAAGAGCGTGGTCTTTCAATTTGAGGGCATCATTTATTGATTTCACGTTCAGATTTTGTATTTCTTTCCCTCAAATCCTGTCCTCGCACTCAAATAGCGCCTGCTTGCACTTACATTTGCTCTGCTTCTGCTCAAACTGTACGCTTGCACTCAGATATATTGCTGCTTGCACAGATATCCTGTTTTCCAGTTTAAAACCTTCTCCTCACAGTCAGACTGCTTCTGTGCGCTCGTCAAAGGTCTGCTCTCAGATTTCTGCTCTGCTCTTGGATTTGTTGTGCAACAACCCTGTCAAAATCCCTCAACCAATAGGAGGCCAGGTGAAGTGTTTTCTCCTTGCGGGCGCGTTCGCTTTACTTATTAGAGCGTCCAGTAAGGGTGGTTACTCTTTAACCGGGTTTATAAACTCCCGCTCTCCACGGCTTTATTAAATGTACTTCACTTGCTTTATTTACGACTTTTGGAAAAAAAGGACAGTTATATATATATATATATATATATATATATATATTAGGGCTGTCAGTCGATTAAAATATTTAATCGCATGATTGTCCATAGTTAATCGCGATTAATCGCAAATTAATCGCACATTTTGTATCTGTTCTAAATGTACCTTAGAGGGATATTTTTCAAGTTTGTAATACTCTTATCAACATATGAGTGGACAAATATGCTTTATATGTGTTACGAACTCAGGCACTTAGGAGGTAGGACCCAATTGCACGACCCGGGAGACAGAGGTAAAGTATTGGTGGGATACTTTATTTTTCCATGAACAGCCAAAAAATGAACGACAAAAATAGTCACCATAAAATCTCTAGCTGAGATGACAAAAATAGAGAGCCAAAAAAAAGAAAGCTCTCACGTAGTGAGGAGACAAAACTTTCAAGAATACAATGAGCATAGACTTTGCCATGACATGAGACAAGGAGCATAGACGTTACCATGACAAGAGACGAACTGACACTCAACACTGGGAGACAGGGGTATTTAAACAGGTGGAAACAATCAGGGGCGGGGCTGACGCTGATGAGCACAGGAGACACACAAGGAGTGACAGGTGAAAACAATCAGGAAATTAGACACACCAGGGAAACTAACGACAGAGGGCAAAACACGGGGGAAAAGACCAGACAATACACAGGGAGGAAAACATGACAAGGAAAACAGAAAAACACCCATTACAAGACATACAAAACTAAAAACATGACATAACACAAGAATCATGACAATATGTTTGTTTATTATCATGAGCTGAGTGTGCTGACTTTTCGTACAATGTCCCACTGTCTGGCTACCTGCATAAAGTCAAGTGCTCGGCGCAGTTGTCGGCGAAATGTCGCTCCTCTGTTTTCATTGAAACAGCTCCTTATATCCGTTAGCGCAGCTAGCTAGCACCAGATGCTAACAACAACACGTAAGGTTTGCCTCGCGCCACATACACACACACCCTCCCGGTCCTCCCGATGGCCTGCCGGTGAGCGTGGAAGTGTGGTCTGCCACAAGCGGACGGCAGGAGCGGGGCTGTCAGCATCAGCTTGTAGATGGTATTTTAAACTCGATGCGCTCTGAAACTACGGGGCGGCCGAGGACAAAAAATACACATGCGTTAATCGCGTTAAAATAATTAGTGGCGTTAATTTTTTTTGCTTTAGCGCGTTATTAACGCTATTATTAACATTATCATGCTCGCCGTAGGAGCGAATTTGCGTCTGTCCACGTCTCTGCATTGACTTTACATGTAATCGCGCCGCCCCCAAACATTGCATCGCGTCCGGTGTGAACGCACCATTACACTCTTTACGTCACAAACAAAGATGGTGGGTGAGAATAGATCTATAAAACGATAAGCAATGCGCCAGAATCAAGGTGAGACTATCCGCATCCTTTAAAACTCTACGCACATTCTTTTCACAGAAATAAGTAAACGACTGTATTTGAGTGAGTTAAGGCATTAGTTTGCTTAGGGTGTTAATGAATAAGTGTTCTCCAGTGCCTTTTGTCCGCTTTAAGGTATTATTAAGGTAGGGTTAATGTTGCTCTCAAAATGCACCAGATTGATGCTTTTAACTTCAATATTTAAAAAAAAAAATCTTCCCGGGGGAGCATGCCCCCGGACCCCCCTAGAGGAGGCGACGACCCCCCTAAAGGATGTTCGGTCCACCCCCCACTTGTAAAAAATAACACTTTACCCCTGCACCCCCGCCCCAACAACTCCTCGGCTAAGCCCCGGATCTCCTACAATCCTAAATCCGCCACTGCTCCTACTGCAATAAAAAAAATGTATTACTAGTTTATGTCACATGATTGGCTACACAAATAGTTTTTATGTCACTATGCACATGTCTTAAACAAAAATAGTTTTACACAAACATTATTCTGTAAAGGGTAAACATCCAAATTAACAATAAAACAAATGGAATTTGACAGGAGAGTTATGATATAATGTAGGGTCCATTCTTTTAAAGGCCAACTGTTCCAGATCTGTTTTTTTGCACCTTTCAGCCACGATACCTTTGAGTAACAGAAAGGTTTTTTTTGTGAGTATCACTCTGTGTTCTACCCTCATGTGACAGTGATATCTTCATAGAAAAACATCTTCTTTTTAGACCCATGTTGATGCCTCCAGAGAAACAATCAGTGACTTTTTGAATTTTTTTTACTGCCATTACATATATGGACTTGGCCTGGCCATCATCTCAAATGTGTATTTGTTGAAATCTCCTCACATCAGTTCCACCTGCCAAGATTTTTTTGGCATTTTAGTATTCTGAATTTCTTTTTGTGGGAAAAAACACATGGTTCTTTTTTTGTTTTCTGGATCGAGATAGCTGAGTGTTTCATTTACAGGTTGTAGTCGTGTTATATCCGTTAATGAAAATCTATTCAAATTGCATAGTTTCAAATGTAAAATTCTAAAGGATCTTAAGGGTGTTGACTGTTTTTTAAATATGTATTCCGTAGCCATTCACTTGCGAATAGACATGTGCTATAACATTTATTGAAAAGTCTGCATGTATTAAAATGAAAGGTTTGCCTCACATCACTCTTTTCTTGTCTCTCTTC
>CALSBZ010046897.1:266112-278164 GCA_943591055.1 Gobionotothen gibberifrons | reverse complement strand
ACTCTCCCTTTCTCTCTCCCTCTCTCTCTCCCCGTGTCAATTCTATATGCCAACTTTTCTTGTTTCTGCCGCTGCGTAGCATGTTGTAACAACGTGGAATTAGCAGAATAGACTATTGTATTGTTTAACTCACACCTGTTGCTCTCGATGTAATTTAGCTGATAAAAGGAGACTAATAAAAGCTAATAAAAGCCTCACGCGTGGCGTTTCACTGTCAAGGGGTGCGATATAGCGTGTATGTAATTACATTACAAATACTGACTCGAGCCCCACCACTGTATGGGTTAGCCCTACCATAAACTACCCAACAAAAATACTCTGGCGCCGCCACTGCACAGGACAAAGGGACATGACAAAACTAACATAAAGAATAAACTTTCACAATAAGTTTATTAGACATGACAGTTCTGGGTGCATTCCATATTTTAAACACACAAATACTGACAATTTATGTAGTTAATTTGTATTATTATTATTATTATTATATTATTATTATTATTATTAATAATAATGTTTTTGTGTGTGGTTAAGAGGGGTCCAGCTGCCATTGATTTTAACCAATGTTTATTCCATGTGGGTTAAAAAATAAGATATCTCCAGTGCAGTACTCTGACTCAGGTTGATGTGAGGCTTATCTGCTGCAGTGCCACTTATGCAGCTGTCAGTTTATATCTGCCAGAGATTGGCAGAAGGGCTATCTTAACAGCACACACAAAGAAAGCTTTTGAGAGAGAATAATTAACATAGTGGTAAATCTCAATAAATTATCAAAAGATCTGTCTCTCTCTCTTGAGGATTTAGACCACACATTTGGCACGACTTCAAATGAGACATACACTCCCTGTAGAAAAATTATAATGATCTGAAATAGTCAAATTACATTCAACGTCCGAAATTATGGTTTCTTTAACCTGTTAAACCCCAAGCCTGTGTTTCAGGTCTCTGGCTCGAAAATGACATGCCCAGAACAAATGACTATATCTTCACTTCTAAAAGGGGTAAATTAATAATCTTTCTTCTCAAAGCAATGATACACCTGTGAGTTGGATGTAGTAAAGTCAGAATCAATATAGATGTTTTTATTTTAAAGTAAATTCAGATTGAATATAGTAAACAAATGTAAATTATAGTTTCCGTCCAAAAAAAACAACATTACTTATAGTGAAAACCACCCTTGAATGATGGGATAGTAGACAAAAAGCTTTAGGAATCCAAACTATAACAAATAACAAGTACCCTGTATCAAGATTGATGCAAAACAAGCGAAACTTGACCATACGCCTCTGGAGTCAGTTGTGTGTATTTGCCATATCTCTGGAACCCATTGGTCGATTTTGATGATTGACACCTCTTTTGAACCGTTAGAGCCAATAGAATCGAGGGGGGGGGGGGGGGGTTCCTAAATCCATCTAAACATTACCATTGAGGATTGAGAGTAATGCGCACGCAGTTTGCCCAAAACTGCGTGCACATCACATTGGATTAACCAATGGATTAACCTTCAGCAGCAGTTTTATCGTTTCATTGCCATTGAACACAACTTTTGATCAGAAACAGCAAAAGGTAAGACAAATTGTCCGTGTTTGATTTCAATTGTTGTTACTGTTAACACTTTGAGCAGAATCTTAAAAATAGTCATATGGCGCATTCACACTGCAGCGCGGAGCTCGCTTTAAGCGTGCCGAACCGTGTGGGGCCTGTTTTTGGTTGCGCTCACACAAGGCCTAGTTCCGCCCCAGGGGTACTTTTTCTACTTTTTTCTGGCCCGACAAATTTGTGGTTCTATCGAGGCCAACAAGCGGGGCCAACAACCGGGCGGAATATGCTAAACATATACACGTTTCAAAATGATGCCGAAGTAACAACATGATACCGGTTAGTACAAATCATGAATTAATGCTTTGACAAGTCTGCAGACAGACGGGAGGCGAAGAACCTTTTAAAATGCGTGATGCATCTTCTTATTACAGACACATGCATTTCCAAACATTCGGTCTACCTACGCTGTAAAATATATTATCTCTTCGATTTACACACGGCATCTATTGCACGTCTGTCCGTCCTGGGAGAGGGATCCCTCCTCTGTTGCTCTCCCTGAGGTGTTCTCCCATTTTCCCCTTTAAACTGTGGGTTTTTCTCAGGAAGTTTTTCGGAGAAAATCGGGAGATCGGCTATGCTCCGACCGTACACACTCACAACAACGGCCTATACAGACATAAATAAGCCAGCGACTGTATTCACCATGACACAGACAGTCTGTGGTTTGTACTTGTTTATAACTTTTGTCTAGTTTCTTAACAGATATGAGGAGCTGTGAGCTTGAGTGCTAACAGCTAACAGCTGATTTTTTTCTGGGGTGCTCGTTGAAGATGACGTCACGGCTCCGCCTACACTGCGTTACTATAGTAACTGCCCCAGCTCCTAAACTGTAATGTGAGCGCAGCATTAAAGTGAGCCAGGCCTAATAAGGCCTAACCAAACCAAGCCAAACCAAACCAAACCAAACCAAACCTGCAGTGTGAAAGCGCCAATACAATCACATTGTTTTAACAGTAAAGTGCATGGAAATTGCAAACATTTTGAACATAATCTTCCAAGTGCAATTTACTCAACTATTAAAACCTTTACGTGCCAGTAAACAGTCCACCTTTAACAGAAAAAGGTTTCTCCACATCCATTACATTCCACATCACATTATTTTGTGTTTGTGTCACTCGGTATTAAAACAAGTCAACATCCACATCCACTTCAGAACAAATTGTTTATTTGAGGCTCTGAACCTTTTTGAGCAGCTTGGCCCCATCAAGCTCCAAACACAGTTTTTAGAATACCTCAAATGTGTATTTGAGCTTTTTGGGGTATTCCAGGTTGAGGGTGTAGAGATGAATTCCATCAACAATGCGCATGCCTTTGTTTGGTTTCCGCACAAATTCAAAACTCTGTCTCCCTCACTATGACAATGGACACATCTGTTGGTCCCCTGTCCCTGGCATCATGGATCACAAGCACCTTCATAGTTTGGTCCACGACGTTGTCATGCTCGTCCTCCATGTTGAAAAGAAAGAAAAGCACATTCACTTTAAATTAGGCATATTAACAAGAAGCTATTATACAATATAGGCTTTGTTGTCTAGCTATTAAGCCTAATCAATAAAATCAGGGATTGACTTTTTTTAAATGATTTGAAAAAATGTGTGGCACCGATTAAAAACAAAAAAGATTTGTAACTTATATAAAAAATGTCAGGCCAAGCCAAATTGCCCATCGATCTAATCAATGACATTACATTGATTCTTTCCCATATACATAACTTTTCAGTGCATGATTTTATTTATCTTATTTCACTTTAACACCAAAAGACGGTTTTTGTTTTAGTTAGTTTTATATTTTAAGTAGCTAAGCACATCAGTAAATTATCCCTAAATAATGTTCCTGTGAATGCTAAACCATTTATACAAATAATAAGATGTTTACAGATTTACAGCAATACATTGCATATTTATTTGTTAGGTGTAAGAGTGGTTAATCACAGTAAATTAAACAATGGTATCAGAGCAACCTCTGAAATAACTCCGTCAAAATCTTGAATTGATCAGTCTTTAATGACATACCTGGCTGTCTTGAAATAGGTCTTCTTGGCGTTCCCCAAGGTATTCAATCAGGCACCTGGCCACTGCATCTCTTTTTTTCCAATACTCTGGGCCTGTGAGGAAATGCATTTTAGTGAGAAGACTTATTTCTGCATTTTCATATTCTTGAATGAAACATTTAAATAAATGTACCTCATCAATTGTGCTCAGGAGAGGGCGCATCCTAAAGCCAGCATCTCCTCCTTTGGCACGCATCAGCTGGAGCGACGTGGTGTGTACCCATCCAATTTCAGCATCAAAGTTTCTTCGAGCGAAAGAGTTGTTATGTGTCGGAACTCCTCCTTGATCTAATAAAAAGCATAGGGGACAACACTCATTACTCACAACTCTGACATTGACAACAGTGAGTTGAAATGAAAAAAAAGAAACTTAACGTTCTCACCTGAGCCTCATTGAATAAACCAGGCCACCTCTCCTTGGAGACACTGACACGTGGGCTGAGGGTCACTACCACCTACACTCTACGAATTGTCTTCAGGATTTTAAATGTATATAAAGACTTAGGTGCTGTCTCTGAGGATGTTACACTTATATTCACATTTCTTGCACTGAACATTACCAAAAAAATAACACAATTAAACATTTGTAGAAAAATCCTAAAATATATAACAATGAGCTTTGTCCCTGCTCCGTGGTAATCTATCCAGTCCTCACAATAATATACAGTAAGCTTTGGCGATGTAAACATAAGTCTATAGGCTATTGCATGCTTATTAAAAGCCAAACCACTCGGAAATCCCTCACATCGACAACAACAACAATGGCCGATTGTATTGAAGCGCTGTTCGCTTTGGTTATGCTCTTACGAAACGAAATGGAAGGCATGGGACAACTTTACAAGGGACAACGTTACTTGGAATTTTACAAACATCACATGTGAAATTCCAGACTTCTTTGCGGTCTTCAGGAGGTTGATCCCGCCCATGCCCCCGCCTCGATGTAAGAGAAACGTAAGCGGCGCCGCCTCTTAGCTCCGGAATCTTGCTTGCTAGACCGACAATTTTTTGGAGCTGCATGGAAACTAACCGGATTCCGGAGCTAAGAGGCGCGTCGCTGACATGTAATCAGAGGTATCGTTGGAAAGCTCCGTCTCTCCTGCACAATCTCATCGGATCCTAACATGGTCATTTCCTTTGTACAGTATCAGCAACCAATCGTGAAAGTACAAAGGGGTCTTAAACCAAAAACGAAATCTCATTGGCTGGTGTCAATTTCTGACAACGTGATTTGTTCAGATGCGTCACGTGGTGTGCTAAAACACCCTCGTTTAGCTTTCCACTGGAAATTTAAATGGCAAAAGAACAGCGAAAAAAACTTACACACATAGAAGACGACAACAATTGTCATTTGCACGAAGCAAGGTTAGACAAAAAACAAATGACCCTGACCATGAAATACCTTCACAGTGTGCGCAGATGCGCAAGCTGTCATCCAAAGAACAGCAGGGTTTAGGTAGTGCCACACAGCAATCTTTAAAGGTTGTTTTGTCAAAATGAGTTTTTTCTCATATTCTGAGTGAGAAATGTTCACTTCAGTAGCATTTACATACACCAAACCTTCCAGTTATATTCCTATCAATATTCTGAAGGTTTTTAAAGAAGGGTTTGTTCATATATCATTCATAGCCTGAATTATATAACATTGTATACCTAAAAACATGGCGAAAATTTATATTTTAGGGCCAGCGGCAACGAGCCGTTTAGTGGAGAAAGTGAATACTGCTGAATACACACACGTTACAGAGACGCTGTATGCGAAACCAATGTGAGTTTGGAAAATTGCACAGTATTTTTCTATTTTAGTATACCTCAACAATGGAATTATGATCAGTGGAAATGGCCATGACACCTCACCTTTAAAATATGCGCATATTTGGTAAATGTACTTATCAGTGGCGAGCCGTGACGTTTATACCTAGCCCCTGCTGAATAGTTTCATGTCCGCTTACCTTAGAAACGTAAAATGTGACGGCAGTGTGCAGATGGGGAGCATGTTAGCTTAGCTTGGTAGCTTCAGCTAGCTCTGGAACTTCCAGCTCGGTTGCAGGAGGTCCCGCCTCTTTGCCCTTATGAACTCTGACGTCACTGTCGAGCCGTTAGTGGCCGACTCCGCCTACTAAGGGCTTCTCGGCAACTCTGCAGAATCCTATGGGTGATATCACGGACCCTACGTCCATTTATATATACAGTCTATTATTGTAACCCTAGTTATATAAGCACAGGCGGAGCCCTCTACTAGGGGCCCTGTCTGTCCTATGCTGCTCGCTGAAGAGGGTGTAGGATGACAGTCATATAGGGTGGGCTTGCGCACGCACTCAGGTAGGCCCGCCCTGAGGGGGCGGCTACGTTTAAAGATATCTCAGTAGGTGAACGCTTGCATAGTAAGATCAATGGGTAGTACCCATAGAGTCCAGTAGAGGGCCCCGTCTGTGCTTATATAACTAGGGTTACAATATGTAACCCATTGTTTCTTTCCATTGGTTTCTGAACCGTTCTCTTTACACAGTTTTATTTAGAAGACAGATGAGACAATAGTGCTCTCCCATTCTGGTACACATTCTGACACAGACTCCCTGGGCAACACTATAGACACCAAAAGGGTTCTCACTACTCACTGGACACATCTAGTTGCACCTAAAAAGCACCTAGTTGAACACACACACACACACTGCTGGAAGAGAAGCAAGACTGTATGTGTGTATGCCAGCAACACACATACAGTCTTTGTTCTTACTATGTGACCACTTCATCTTTTTTAACCCACACCATAAAGTTGTTGTTCACAGTGATTTATTGCAGGTGCATCATTCTCTAAAGTTCTCTCTGTGTCTCTCATTCTCTTTTCTACACTTTTTCTCTGTTGTGCCAGTTTCCCATAATTTTACCTCCCGTTCACAGATCCTTCTTTCTAAATCACCGTCCCCAAATCCCACTTTCTCTCTTGCGTCTTTCTCTCCCTCCCTGCCCTCTATCCATCTCCCTCCTGTCCCTGCCCCTCTCTCTGTTCTCCCAGTTGGTTATTAATGGTTTTAATTTACAGAGAGGAAGGACCTTGGTGCCCACAGAGGCATCCCCTCTGCCCCCAGTGTGTATTTGTGTGTGAGAGAGAGAGACCTCCTGCTCTTCCCTGTGTAACCAAGCAGCAATAACGCTTTGTCTTCTTTAACTGTGCTGCTCCTTCAAGGTACCCCACATCCTTCTCCTTCCATCTTCTCCTTTTCTTCTTTCTCCATCGCTCTTAACAATCTCTTCTTACTATCCTTGACCTATCTTTACCTAGCGTTGCTTTCTGTTACTCCCAAACGTGTGATGTCTCCATATTAGTGCCATGCACCACCATGTTGCGACCGATTGCCCCGGTGTCTTTGCTTCCCCCGTGGGCCGGTTATTTGACAAGGTTGCTTGTTATCATTTGTGGTACCACTTTTGTTGCTGGGCAACCATTGATGTGGTTTTGTTTGCAACATCAGCCCAGACATCACTTGTCAAATTGAATGAATAGTGCTGTTGTGTGTGTTTTTCAACTTTTCAATCTTATGAAGGCCTTCCCATGGTTCAAAGGACTTTACTGATGCTGATGTTCAGAACAGCATGATGTAACATGATATACTGGGTTAAGACACTGTTGTGTTATATCAACTGATGGCAGAGAGCACTTTTCTTACCTGAGAGTCCAAACCAAGATTTGTGTTACGATTCTCCCGATCTGTAATTGATTGTTGGGCAAACGTGCTCTCCCATCCTCTTGTATACAGCTATAATATACAGGAAAAAATGTACTTTACTTTGATTTTCATTGAGAGACAAACTCCAACCTATACTGTGCATCAACTACTACTAGACAACTTTAAGCTGTCTTAAGAAGATAGACCATTTCATTATTTGTTTACGCAAGTTAGGGAGAAGAGCAATGCTTAAGTGTCTAATTTCTTTATACGTATAATAGAGTCAATAGAATAATAGAGTCAAAGTCACAATCAATAAGTTACAATGTGAATTTATAAATGGAGCACTCAGTGGCATTTTCGCACATTGCGCCCTGCAAGGTTAGCGCTTCTTCTTGGTTTACGGCACTGTTCTCGGCGTACAAAATTAACAGCACAGTCAGCGCTAAGCTTTTATACTGTTAAGTAAGTGTGTGTAATGTTAAGGCAGCTTTACTGTTTCTCCTCTGATTCTGCCAACAGCTTTCCGCTCTCAACACAACACATCAACTGTCACTCTCTCTTGCTCAACCACACACTTGTTACTGCACTAACATCTTCCCCAAACCAGGGTAGGGTAACTTGCAACACAGTTGTGGGATGGGGAAAAAATTGAATTCATAAAAGTCCACGGGTATGTGTAAAACCGAACTTAACTCGTAAGCAGGGGGGTTAGGATCCTGAGGTGAGAGCTCTGAGGTGAGAACCTAATTTCAACAGCTATATCAGTTTATATTAAAAGGCATAATCAGTTAAGAGAGTGCAGTTAACATTTCCTGTTTCATTTGTGATTCAAGACAGTTTTGGCTAACTCTAGATTTTGACTAGAGTGGCATTACATATCTACCAGCTGATTGTTATTCGGCAGAAGGTAGATTAAATGCTTTGATAAACTTCATTTAATGTTTTCACTGCTTGTTGGATGAGACTCTTCAGAGTGTTGCAAAGTGTGATCAGGCAACAAGTGAAAAGACCTGTGTGGGTGGACTAGCTGTGTAGAGGCAACAAAACCTTGATCCTGAGTTCATCACTGTTTCTCTTTCAGTCATTCAAAGTAGAAGACTAAGCCATCAAAGAAACATAAGAGTTAGATTTGCATTGGCTACCCACGGTGCCGTGAGGGGAAGGGAACAAAAGGCAACTTCAACGTTTAAGTCCTGGACATCATTACATAAAGGCTATAGACTGCCCAACCAATCAAGATGGCATCAAATCTCTGGCACCAAAGACAAAAATACAATGTCAGTCAGTGATTAAAAAATTAAAATACATAAAACTTCCATTTATTAAAATATTGGATAGAGTGGCAGACTTCTCAATATACTTTTTATTTTACTTCAGCTGCAGTCCTGGTTCTCCTGTGTTTCCCTTGCCTCAAGCAGTATAACTTCCAGGGTAAAAACTGCCTGACCTTTCATAAAAAAAATACCTGGATGTTCCGTTGATCTTAACCAGATCCAATGATCTTACTCATCTATTGGGCCTAAAGAGCACACACACTTGCATTTGACATAAACCCCGCCTCCATTCCGCATTGTCACGGCAGTCACATTTGGTCCTGTCTCAGTCAAATGAATCGATAGGAAAATTGTTTATTGAAGATGGTTTTAGCGCATTTTCAAATTTTAAGGCCCAAATGATTTAAATGGGCCATCCAAGTGTTCGTCCTGGCAAGCTCAATGTCATGATCCCAATGCAATTAAATTGGAAAAATATGTTTTGGGCCAAAATTACATCACAGTCACCCAGAAGAGTAGTACAATCTGCTTCATCGACCAGCTCACTTCCTGCGGGCTTGGCTTCCAGCAACGTGCCAGCAAACTCTGTGGAAGTTTCAACTGAGATTGAGTTTCAGGTGGTCCTGGACCAGGTAAAATATCCTTCTTACAACTGCCTCGTCTTGGCCAGTCCATCCTGGATTGACTGTCAGATCAGTGCTGTGACTCAGCTACTGGCCAGTGGAACCTGCATGATTTCAGATGTTGTCGGATTCCATACATATTCCCGGTCAGTGTATTCTGACAACAATACAGAGCAGCTGCGGAACTCTGTCAATTATTTTAATGCTTACGTTATGGTTTCAATTCTTACAACAGTACAGTACAGTAGTAGTGACATGAAAAACTGCAGCATCACATGCAAACACACAGAGTACACACAACAGGACTGACATCACATTTTGAAATGTGCATTGTCTTGTTTCTGTTCTCCACAGGTGGAGATCTCACACTTTTTCTGTCTTCCTGGTTTGCTTTCTCTTTCACCATTTCCATATTTCTCTATTATTTCTTATCAAGTCATTCTCTTTTTACCCTTTTTCTACGACTCTTTCCATCTCACTCTTCTTTTCTACCTCTCTCTCTCTCAACCCAATTACTTCAGGCTTTCTTCATGTCAGATAGCCACACAGATTTTAGATATTTGTCTTTGTTTCTCTTCCCTCTTTAATTCAAACACACACACAGACACACTTACACACACACACTCAGACACTCTGACAGGGAACTCATGCACAAACATACACAGTAAGAGGATATCAAGCAGGCGTGCTCACCATCAATATTTCCCTAATATGACAGGTTGGTATGATGTGATTTGATGAGATTTGATGTGTGTGTACTGTACGTGTGTGTGTGTGTGTGTGTGTGTGATGGGCACCCATCACTTTTAATGAGGCCAGACAAAGCATATGGAGAGAGTCAGGGAGGCAAGCCGTTTTCCTGTGCCTTTTATTGTTCTCTTTGAGTGCAAGATTGTGTGCGCACGCTGTGTTTTCTACTGAATTCGGTGTGTATGGACGGTCTGAAATAAATGTGTGTTTGTGTGTACGAGCTGCAAAGAACAGGGCACAAGTGAGATAATAGTAGTGAGACACAAGAGGGAGAGGGAGTGTATTTGTGTTTAAATCAGATCGTTGCACAGTGAACGCATGGTGTCAAAAAGACAGATGGGTAATGTCAAGTATTTCATAACTGAGAAGTTCAAACTTTTTGTGAGTTTTATTTAACCAGACACACCGGATAAGCAAACATTAGTATGTACACATGGTTTCACTTTGTTTTGAAAAGTGGTGGGGAAACAGATCAGATGACAATGTGTCCCCTGTGAGCGTTACACTGGTAGCCTAGGCTTTGGAGATAGTGAACGATCCCCCATACATGGGTGGCCAGCTGTGGATAACCAATACTCAGTCCCAGACTTAACTTGTGTTACCCTTTGGCAAGGTATAGCCACCATAACTAGGGAAACAGGCAAAGCTGTGCGGAGTAACATAGTGGATGTACTTCATCAGTGATGACAGTGATGTCACGATGGTAGACAGATCTGATGGTCAATACCTAGTCCCAGATGACTTTGACTTCCATGAACGTATTGGCGATCCTTGTCCTCTTTGCTAGTATTTATACAAATGATCCCTAAACAATAAGCTAACGTTGAAAATGATAATAGGCCTAATGAGCTCCCAAGCTTTGTTATAGACTTACAAAGATTTCTAACTGGCTCAGGAATCAAAGCTTATTTGAATGGTGGTCCAAAGGCGGGACAGTGCCTCCATGATATGAAACCTGGCCCCCCTCCTAAAAAAAACTATTGCTAATATGTTTTGACAAAGTTTCACCCAACAGTAATCTCTTTCAAACAGTCTATAAACTCTATACTGGCCTCGCCGAGATCTCCTTCTCGGTTAACCAGCGAGATAAACACTCTCACGAAGCAAAACTCAGGACCACGAGGTGATGTTTTGAAGCTTTACTAAGCAAGCAGTGTGAAACTGAAGGAATACAGAAACAAGAGCAATTGTAAATATCAACTACATGACATAATAATTACATATACATAGATATATATCCAAGATGGCATGAAATTAGGTCAGTGCCAAAGTACAGATGCAATGTTTAGGCTATATTGCATATACAGCAACTACTAAATATCAGCTGGGATCAAAGATCACAATAATGCACTCAAGGTAAACATATATAATGTAGAAACATAAAAACTTACAGGAAATGCCTTCTCAAGGGCTATGAATGATGGATGGCACAGGATGAACGGACATCACCTTAGCTGGAGCACACATGCTATTCTGAAATGGCTAACTTCCTGTCACATGGGAACTAAAAATAACTGCTTCATGCAGTACGGGAAGTCACCAGAAGGAGTCACTATAACACACAAAATAATTGGCGGAGCCAGAACAAACTCAAATCTAGTTTAAGGGTCTAATTTATTTTTGATAGGGCAAGTGGACTAGGTGATTCTCTATTGATCAGGTATTGCAATTAATCAAAGTTATCTTCCTGGGAAATATTTGGCAATGGACATGTTTTTAGATCCATAGGCAGATGAAGAAAGGGATGAATGTTAATGAAATGTAAATGAAGTAAAGAGAGAAGAAGACTGATAACAACAAGTAAATGGAATAAAAGCTAAAAAGAGAATATTAATAAAAAAATATAACTGTGTTTGTATTTAAATGCAAAGGTAATACAGAAAACTGCAATGTGTATGCCAGCGAGAGAATTAGGACCAGGCAGATGAATGCCAGACACGGAAACTAAATTGTCCATGGGTCTTTCAAATGTCAATGTGTGTGTATGTGCGTTCACTCATCCTTCTATAGACAAGCACACCCTAAACTCTTTTTTAGCCAGACACACACACACACACACACACACACACACACACACACACACACACA
>CALSBZ010046897.1:230893-241937 GCA_943591055.1 Gobionotothen gibberifrons | reverse complement strand
ACTCAATCATCACTGTACAAAATAGAGATGTCCCGATCCCGATCCCCGGATCGGATCGGCACCCGATACTGGGTTTTAAGGTGGATCGGGATCGGCAGATCCAATTAAATGTCATGGCCGATCCATATTTAATATTTCCCATGATTCCATTGTTACGTTGTTACGTTGTTTGTCGTTGTTGTTCTATTGCATCAGCCGCCATTATCGAGTTGGAAAAGTGGAACGGACACATATTGTTAGCTAGTTAAAATGTCTGCAGTTTGGCATCATTTTAAAATAACTAGAAGTGAGTCGCCGACTGCGACATGCAAAGTCTGTGGTGTGGAAGTCTCACGAGGTGGTGCTAACAGGGTCTCCTACAACACCACAAACCTAATAAAACATCTTAAAAAGCACCACCCCGACGAACACGCCACCTACTGTAAAGCGACAGCGTCTGCGACTGATGGACTCCATCAACAAACACTGCGGGACAGCTTGAAACGAAAGGATTTACTTCCTCGAGACTCCGAGAGATTTCGCAAGATTATATTCACAGCCTCCTCAGCCCTGTCATCGATTGTTTAATGCGGGGTTGTGTGTCTTTGGTTACCGTTAACTGTTGACCTCACTATCAGATCGCTGGATTTATCGCTAACGGCTACAGCAGTCAATGCATGGAAGCTAAGCTAAAGCTAACTGGCTAGCTGTCACTTCTGCCTGTTCTGCAGAAGACACCAGTGGTGGAATAAGTACATTTACTAAAAATGTTCTACTTATATTTTGGAAAATTTGAGGTTTTTGCACTGTACTGTACTATACTACCAGATCACAAGTAAATGTCCTGCATTCAAAATGTTACTCAAGTAAAAGTATTAACATTCAAAATATTATATTTTGAATGTTAATACTTTTGAGTTGTAAAGGGTACTTTATGTTGGATAGTCAAGTTTACCTGCAGAATATTCATACTATAGTTTCTAACTACTGGCAACTTGAACAACCAAAGTCCTATTTAACAGAATAAAGGGAACTGAAAGATCGGATTTTTTTTATTATTATTGCAAAGAAAATGCTCTTATTTGTGATAGTGAGAGAATAAAAGCTATTGAGCACAGCTTGGGTGCCTGTCTATTTTTTAATGTATACGAAATTAAATGCTGTTTGCCAACACAAAAAGTGATATCGGAAATCGGTATCGGAAAACCGGTATCGGGAAATATCGGGATCGGATCGGAACCTATATGAAAATATCGGAATCGGATCGGAAGCTAAAAAATGAGATCGGGACATCCCCACTCAATACTGTGGACAATCCCCACAGGAGCAATTTGAGTCTTGCCCAGGGACACAATGTCTTGCTGACTGCAGTGGGGTTTGAACCTGTGCCACACGCCTCCCTCCATGAGGTTCATAGGTTGTTGCCCAATGAAAGTGAGGTAAAAATGAACTAATTCAAATGTTCCCAAATGCTTTGAATCAGCATTATATTTGATTACCTTGTGGAATATAATCCAAAACAATTTTCTCATTAGAGAGTTGAATTCATGGTGAAACCACCTCTGGTGACACTAGTAAGAGACACGCAGTTCCCACTGAATTGAAACCCATTCTGGATAAAGACCTTTCCTTAAACGGCACTTAGATAATTATCATGGAACAAGACTTACTGAGATGTGAAAACTAGCTTCTAATGTTTTCAGCAGCTCATTCAGCAGTTCATTCATTTATTTCCAGTGAACGTCATGCTGAGTTCTAAAAGCTCTAAAAATCCATCGACAGCCTTCCTACTGGTGAAGAAATGTGTAAGTGTGTGTTTGTGAGTACGACAGACAGATAGGTAAATAGACACAGACGGATAAATAGAGCAGTTTTACATCTCTGCCCAACTGGTAATCAGACTTCAAAAACACAGCAAGAGGGTTATGTTCTACTAAGTGGCGATTGATCGTGAATGTGTGTAAGTGTGTAAAAGGGTGGGTGATAGTTTGGTTGCCTGCTAGACACACACACACCTTTCTCACTTTTGTCTCATTTTCAGCGTTATCTCTCTACTTCTTCATCACCCCCCTCATTCTCACTGCTTCAATCCCTCGCTCTGAGGAGTGGGTGTGTGCTCTCAGCTGTCCTTCTCCAATCTCCCTCCTCAGTGTGTGTCCACCGCTACCATGGACACAGCACACACACCAACACGCACGCACGCACACACACACACACACACACACACACACACACACACACACACACACACACTCCTCTTCTGTCCGTTTCCCATGCCTCTTTTCTCTTTCAACTTTTATTTTGCAAAATAAAACCCATAACAAGAGAGACAAAACTAAAATCGTGAAAGAAAACTAAGATCGTGACAATCTCGGAATGCGCTGTTGCGTCATCAGATTCATTCAGATAGAATGGGACACATTTTTCCTCTTTAATTGGCCCTCCAACAGGCATAAACTACATAGAAGTGTGAAATATAACATACACAATTTGTTTAAAAAGATTTGAATAAAGACCACACTGTACCAGAAGCGATGTGGCGCAGCAGAGCAAGCTTGTAACGTTTTTTACATTTGATTTATTTTGTATTACAATAAAATCAATTAATATCAATGATCCTATAATCCTTGAACTGTTGGGAATTACAATTAAAACAGGAAAAGCTCATTTCAAGTAGTTGCGCCACCACTAAAACTGGGCTCCATAAAGTCAAGTTGTTATTAAATGTATAATCCACCTAAGATACAATAAGTGTTAATAAGGTATATCAAACAATGGTCCAGGGTGGTTCTACTTCAAAATTAAGTTTATATTCCAATCTATGAGTTGCAGAATCTCCACAAGAAGATCATTTCAATCCATCTTGAAAAAATATACTTTTAACACGATTTGGTCTCTTTAATACGGAGCCCTGGAGGGTTCATAGAGAGAAAAATAAATAGAACGTGGCCACACTTTATTAACTCGTGCGCACGCTTTAGTAACTCGTGCGCACGAGTTACTAAAGCGTGCGCACAAGTTACTAAAGCGTGCGTGTGTGTGTGTGTGTGTGGGCATTTGTTTATGATAGTATCGTTCGTTCCGGTGCACTCCGGCAGGACTATAGCACATCGAGATTAAGATTAAACTAAGACGCTTTCACTTGGGAATACACATACAGTATAACTATGGAGAACCAGATTTGTGTAAATTACTGTTCGTGGTCATTTGAAAACAAATGCCGGTGGTGTCGGACACACACAAACACACCGAACACGCACACACAGAGCGGAGCTGAGCACAAACACCTCGATCTCTATTCAGCTGTTCTAATGAAGGGAAACGCAGTGAAGTAAACAGTAAAAGGCACAGCTTTTTTCAGCTGGTGCTGCTCTTCTCAGATTCTGCTGAGTTACACGTTACTGCCTCCAGTGCCCTGTACGACGAAGCCAGTTCAACAGACCCTGGATATGTTTGATTTACCCGGCTTAACTAACCCTAACAAACGCGATGTCGATAAACGGTCCAGGATTTGCTATTTACACTATTCATTCATGAAGTATGGCGCTGCGCTGTCAGCACGCGTCTCCATGTTTGGGATTGGTCAAATGTTGCTAACCACGTTTTAATCTTAATCTCGATGTGCTATAGTCCTGCCGGAGTGCACCGGAACGAACGATACTATCGTAAACAAATGCCCACACACACACACACACACACACACGCACGCATTAGTAACTTGTGCGCACGCTTTAGTAACTCGTGCGCACGCTTTATTAACTCGTGCGCACGAGTTACTAAAGCGTGCACGTTCTATTTATTTTTCTCTTTATGAACCCTCCAGGGCTCCGTACTTTAAAGTATAGAGCTGTTGCACTATATTGTATGAAAGGGTTCAATACTGACAACTCAGGAACCAAACTGTTAAAGTTGGCAGAAAATAGAGACATGGGTGACCCAAAGCCTAAACTATCTTCAATCAAATGTAAAAAACAGATGGCAGTTGACCGGTGGGATACTGCCCATGAACAACGTCTTACATTTTTTGCTTACGAAAGGAAGTGTTTAGCATTGGGTTGACCTACAGCAGGTATCAATTTGTTTTCAACCACAAGCTTTACATATTTGTTGTTGAGAGAACTATGGCATACAAAAATACAATTTATAATATTACCTGAAAGTTTTATATGTGTTCGTTCTGTTCCCTGTGAGGAATCAGCTAATAATCCTTTGGTAAGAGACGAAGTTTGTGATAAGGCTAATGGAGGAATGATAGACATTAGCATTTCAGTAATGTCCAGAAATTACAATAAAGATAGGACAGCCATGCCCTTAGAAAATGTAGAAGGTTAGTTGAGGTCGGAGTGGTGAAACCCACAAGTCACCTCCCGTCACATGGGCATTTTCCACCATCATATCCTGGAGTGTTATGTGTTCAGGAACATCTCATTGGCTTTTTACATTAAAAAAATAAATAATCACTGCATGTGTTGTGGGCAGAATGTAAGAGATAATCAGCCATATTTGTGATGGGTAACCAATGTCACCTAGCAGATGTCTGTCAGCAGGGGCTCCCCCCACAAAGACTGCAGCTATCACATAGCAACAGTTGTCTACAAAGAGGGGAAAAAAAATTGCAATTTGAGCAATATGTGAAAGACTTCAATTTGCATATGCACGTGTTATAATGCAGTTCACGTCAGAGGCTTCCTGCCATTTTTATTAGAGTGCACCTTCTTTCTATTTGGGTGATTCAAACACTCTAAACGTGAATGTAATGATAATTTATTCCTCTTACAATATTCCTTCGAGGAATGTATCATTTAGTAAAAGCTGGAACAGTATGTGGTCATGTGAACTTCACTTTGCAGCATTGAAAGGGTATGGAAACAATATTACATAAAATATACAGAGATAAAACTATTCAAAGCTGCAGGCACAAACCTGATGAAGCCAATATTTGTTTTCAAATGAAGAGGTTGTTTAAAAGGACTGTTACAAAATGTGCATTCTAAGATGACTCCATTTGGGGCTCAAATCCAGAGAAATATCTTAAACGAATTATTTTTAATTTGCAGCATTCCGTGATTGCACTTTAGGAAAATGCTCCAAACATTTAATTGTTAACTAAGGACTGATTTAGTTGCTTTAGAAAATTGGTCTCCACACAATAGGCGCGTTCACACCGGAGTACTTTTATCCCGTACTTTTCCAGTTTAGTTCCGTTAGTAGCCCTTATGTCACGTTCACACCAAAAAGAGTACTTATTGCCTGGAACTTTTACCCCCATTTGTAGTGCCTGCTAGAGAGGTGGTACCAAAAAAGTACCAAAAAAGTACCAATTTCTATTGGCTGGGCGAATTGCAAAACAGTGAAGTGAAGTGAAGTGACGTCAGCGGCTCATTTGCGTAATCTTCCCTCAGGGAACTTATTCCGGTGTGAACGCGATTGGTACTTAGTGCCCTAGGGTACTAAGTGCCGGGGCACTAAGTACGGCAAAGTACTTGGTGTGAAAGCGGCTAATAATACAGTAATTCAAGGTTGAGACAGTAAATGTACCCCACTTGCCACAGCATGGTGCACATTGTTCACTAAGCAAGCAAATTACAAATGAAAGAAAAAAGATATGAACATTCACCTGCTGTTCATTGTTCAACTAAACTGCATTTCTGTATTTAATGATTATGAGCGTGTCTCTAGGGTTCAAAATACCTTATGGTCGTTGCCCAGGTCCAAACCCTAACCCTAACCTTCAAAACGTCCTGCTCCGACGAGTTGACTGCAAAAAAAGGAAACAATTCAATAAGCACCATGGGAGAACTCATAATCAGCTAATGAAGAGTACATGGGGGACTAACATTGACACTTGTCGATTTGTGCGCCGCCGTGACATCATGTCTTCTTAATATCTACCAACTTTTTATTTTTTACTTCAATCTTCTTTATACTTAAAACCTAGAAATCTTCATTAAGATGAAGGAGGATTTGGAATGTGGGTGTAAAGCTAAGTCCCTGGAAGTAGGGGGATAGGATGTTGGAAAGCAGCCATTGGTCCGCCAGATTTGGCGTCACGGCTGGTGTGATCCGTTGTAAGATGTCCATAGTGAACTTTTGCAAAATGTTTCAGGGTGATAACATACAGACATGTACAGATGTTAGCATTAGCATCTTGGATAGTTATGCAAGGTATTTTAGTACTAGGGCAGTTAAAAGTAAAAAGCATGGAATTATTACCGTAACACATTTTCAGTGGTTATCATACATAAAACAGTGTTGACTAGACTGTTTCAAATTGTATCGTGGTGACCTTCAATTGAAGCTAATGGCTTAGTTTTCTGAGTTTTCTAATTCAATGTCGGACAGATACCACTCCCACCTATGAAATATTGAAGTGTTTACAAAATCACTTCCTCCATGTTTGCCTCCTTCTCGCTCCCTGTTCTCCCTTCCCTTCACGCCCTCTCCTGCCAATCATCTGCCAGAAATTATGCAGATTTTTCTCTTTGAAAATATGCTGCATTCAAAATAACATCCCTCCATCGCCCCCTAATCTGCAGGAAAATGGATGGCCTTAACTTTGTCTAGAGAAGCAATATTTCACACCGTTTTACTCTCACTCGTTCTGTCTTTCTGTCTTCCTTTCTCTCATCAGCTTCATTAGAGGTTGAGCTGACAGGAAGGCGTGGTTGAAACACATGTGAATGTGTGTGCAGTGAACCCACCTTAGTTGTCCTTGACTGTGTGTATTTATGTCAGCATGTGTCAGTTATTGGCATGAATTTAAAAGTGTGTGTTCATGCTTGAACGATATGATATGTGTAAAATAATGCAGGAGGAGGATGTGGTTTCTGTATAATGGGCTGCCATCAACTTTCCCTTTCAATCCTTCAACCTTGAACTGTACTGAGCCAGGTTTACTGTGTGCTGACCTGAAATATGCTAACGTAAGACATTTTCTGACAGGAATTGAGGGGGTAGTGTTTTGTTGTGGATTGTTTTTGAGAGAACAACTTCAAATTAACTTACAAGCAAAGCAAGTACGGTTCAAATAATTGAGTAAACAAGATAGAGCACCTGCAGTGGATCAGGACGGCGGAGACAAAAGCCTAAAGGTTCTTAAGAAAATTGTTTGCATATAACACTCTTTCAGAGCCTAGTCATATTTGGAAAAAGTTTCATAACCAAATAGTGGATTTTAATGTGATTTATTTTGACATTGATATAAATCCCAACCATCTTTTATTGCGACTTTTCTCTACATTCTCAAAGTAAATCACTCCTGCAGACTACATTTGGATGTTTACTCACTATTAGAAAACATGTATGTCGCTCAAGAAAGCTACCTTAAAGGTCTCAAAATACAATAAGTAAGATAGAAACACACTGACCTCTCTTCTCTCATCTCTGGCTATCTTTTGCTGAATACTAATTTCCATCCTCTGCTCTTGTGGACTTGGACATCGATCCTGGACAAAGTGAATTGCTTTGTCAATGAACTGCTCTTCTCATGTGTCCTGCTATGTCCTCGCAACAATTACCAAATATTGTTTACATATGTTAATTTTCTAGAAACCATATTATTGTTGTTTCTTTAATGTTAATCATAGTTGTTCACAAAAATGTGTATGAAGCTAATTAAGTTAAGGTCCAGGAGAAGGGGCTACTCCTCAACCACACCTATAATCAACTGCTAAGTAACCTATATTCATTTTCATGAATTCATTCCTCCCTCCCTAAATCCCTTCATCCCTCACCCTTTCCTCTCTATATCCCTTAATCACCACATGTATTAAACCATCATCCCTCCCTCCCTCCCTCCCTCCCTTCATCCCATTGACCCTTCATCCCCTCTTTATATTTAATCTGGTACTTTCTTTTGGTCTCACTTTAGGTACCGTCTAGGGACTCGTATTCAGATTGCAGTATTGACCAATCACATTTGAGCAGGCTTTCGTTGCATGCAGGTAAACAGTACGTTTGGAGAGCAAAAGAGTCAGAACGCACCGGAAAGAATGCAATCTTGGAACCCATTGGCTATCGTTTGATGATATTCATTACGATATCAACTCTTAGCTGAGTGTTATCATGCTTATTTTGAAACTATCAAGTCATAACAAAAGAAAGTAAGTTTTGGCCTGGGTATCTGTTATATTAATATTCGCTGGCTTCATCCTGCCTGCAAAATATTGCACCTTTGCTTTGCCAGAGGCCAAATGTCGTGAAGCCAATAGCTGATGCTCTCTGAGATTGCATTCAGTGTTACTTCCCACAGAAGTATTGTTTGTATCATCAAACTCTGACAAATGTGTTTTCCTCCCTTTAAGGACTTTTGGAAAACTTTTTCGAAAATTAGAAATGGATCTATAGAAAGCAAGATGTTGCAATTTCCTGCATTAAAGTGTGTTGTTGTAAGATAAATAAACAAAGGCAAAGCTTACCCAACATTTAAAAACGTAACTTTAACCATTTGATTCCTATTTAACATTTTGTGTTTTGAAAACGTTGAACTGTGTAAAATAACTTTATCTTATCTTCTACTATTGTAAGTTCAACGTTATTTTTCCAAAAATATTTGGCCTGCTGTTTCAGTATTTCAGATATCCTACATGAATCTACACTCTTTCTTTAAGGGGGATATCAGGGTATAAAGACCTACAAAGCTATTTAATAAAGTATCACATAACTTCACCTTTCTTCTTGAAATTCTGCCATGCATAACACTTTTACACAAGAACACCTATTGTATAACCAGAGGTTGAAATACCTTCACAAACTTCAATATCTGAGGACCGGTTACACACTGTATGCATGTCTTGAACTCTGACTTTTACCCTTTATTTTACAAATGATGTGTTCTTCACCCTGTAAAACCTGAATAAAAGATTGCAAAGAGTGTGATGGAGGATAAATGGCCTTGAAGAGAATATAATGAAGCAAATAAAGGAAAATGGTTTAAAATAAAAATAAGTAATTGCTGGTGAAACAGAAGTTTCAAAAACCAAACAGGAGCCAGAGGAAGACGGGTCAACATGGACGCAGGAGAAAGGAAGATGAAGGGGAGGGTAAAGGATTACGAAGGTGATAACTTGAGTCACAAAGAGGGATAGATTCAATGGGAAGATGGAGGATGGTGATTTGGAGAGGAGGGAGAGATGGGGGGATGAATTTAATAGAAACAGGATGGAGATGGAGCAGAGATATGTGTGATTTGGCAGCAGGATGAGAATCAAAGCCAGATTCACCCACTGAGTCCTCTCACTCGTTCTCTTTCTCACTCTCATTGTCTTTTGTCAACTTCTCACCTCTTAATATAAATTGATTCCCAGTATGTTGGATTATAACTTAGCGAAAGTTATCGCCTTGGGTTGCCATTAGGCATTAGTAATTGAAGTTTTTTCTCAACTGATTTGTCTATTTTTTTATAGCAGTGTTAGGTGCATTTATGAAATCAGCTTATACGGTACAACACAACACCAAGACTTACCTGCAAAAGGCATGCTGTTGGAATACCATCAGCATGGCTTGTGCTGGGCGAAATGTTAAATGTGTGATAGAAGTGAAGAAGCCTTGCGGAAATATAGATGAGTGAGAAGTCAAGGGGAAAACCTGATAAAAACGAGTCAGTAACTAATCAGTACTCAAAACAGCTTCTGTAGTATGATGACATTTGCACAGAAGCGTATTTTCTTTTTTTTTCAAGATTTTTTGGGCCAGATTAGCCTTTATTGGAGAGGACAGTGTCGAAAGGGGGAGACAGAGGGGATGACATGCGTACATGGTTGCAGGCCAGATTTGAACCTGGGTCCTCCACATGGGAACTGAGTCCCTATACATGGGCCGCCAGCTCTACCAGGTGAGCTATATATCGGCCCAGAGGCACATTTTCAAATGGTAACAAACACAGAGATTCACAAAGTAAGAAAGATACCAGTGTAGTTCCGTCTAATCCAACATTTTACGATCTGAATATCCACATGTAGCAATGAACTTGACTTAAACAAAGGCAGCAGTACAAAACACATACTTTCAAAGGTCAAAAACAAATTTTCTCCGTGACTCCTTCCTTCTGATTACCAACAGCTGTGGGTGGCTATATGATGTCAATTTATACCGCAGCAGGTTTAAATACATGATATAATAATGATAATAATAACAAATACATGAAATCTTCAAATATAAAATATATTATATATCAAATTATATAAATTTCAACATATGGCTCCTACATTTCCCCTAATTAGCTAGGCGGGGAGCATACCAATTACTAAACTAAGATTTACATAGAGTCATATTAATGAAAACTAAAAATGTGTACTCTTCTCTACTCTTTTCTTTGCCCGAGCAGCTGATAAAAACTCTTTGTTTTTACGTATTTGGCCTGTACCATCTTATAGGCAGTACATCTTTTGTTGGTTATAAGAGACAGCAAGGTGGTATACACAGACTCACATTGTGACATATTGTACAAATGTTCTGTCCCATGAGTATGTCCACCTCAATAGGAAGAGATATGAATTAATATCTCTTCCTATCAGAGAGTGAAATATACCAGCCATCTGAACTCTCAACATGCTTGTATACTGCAGCACTTGATTTGTGTGTGTGTGTGTGTGTGTGTGTGTGTGTGTGTGTGTGTGTGCGTGCGTGCATGCGTGCGTGCGTGCGTGCATGCGTGTGCGTGCGTGCGTGTGTGTGTGTATGTCAGCTTTTCTATCACTAGCCCTTGACAGTGGGGTGTCAGAACACACTGACAGCTGACCCACAGTCTGCATGACTAATAAATTGAGTACGCACATGCACAAACTCACACACACATGAACACACTCCATGAAATATATCCAGGATGCATGATGCATACATGTTTTTTTCGCTCCTGTATCCCTTTCTCTCTTTCCACAATGTATCAGTCTTCTTCCTGTGTGAGCAGCATGTGTGTGAAAGAGTGTGTTTGTGGACAGCTGTGCTCTACCGATCTTCCGTCCTCCCCTGTGGACAACTCACACTGTGCAGGTGTGCACCATCTCTCCTCTATATGTCCTACACACACACACACACACACACACACACACACACACACACACACACA
>CALSBZ010046897.1:193841-212866 GCA_943591055.1 Gobionotothen gibberifrons | reverse complement strand
TGTGTGTGTGTGTGTGTGTGTGTGTGTGTGTGTGTGTGTGTGTGTGTTTCCCAGAGGAAGATAAGGTCTGCTTCCAGGTAGGTGACATGGCCCAAGGAGAGTCCTATTATCAGCCTGTCATACACATTCACATCTAGCACTGGTCACACGCACGCATGCTCACACACACGCACACACATACACACACACACAAAAATCTCACACACACACAGGCACCTTTCCTCTAACACATAGAGGCACAGGAACAGTAATTTGTCCTTTGACATATATAACACACATACAAACACACACACAAAGACAGATACATAGAGTATACATAGAATATAGCTCACGGAGAAGCTAAAGGTGAAGCTGTATAAAAAAACACTCCAAATGTATCTCTGATTTTTTCGTGCGGATTAGACAGAGCGCTGCGTTAGCTGGTACTCAACACAACACACACACACGAACAGAGAGTGGAAATCGGTTAGACTCCCTGAGGTTCAGTTGGAGCAGGCTCATCCTTCCAGAGGTCATTAACCAGTCATTACACATACGCCGCACAGATTAAAACCTGAAAACACACTTGCTCACTCTCACACACCCGCACAGTGTTAGGCACTTGAACCTGCTAAGGGAGGTGTCAGATATTAATGCAAGAAATGAATTCCAGACATAACATCCGCCTTCACTTACCTGTGACATTGTGAACCCTGCTGTCGGTGCGAGTGTGTGACAATCTTAAAAGAAACCAGGATGGCAAGACAGAGAGATGGATGCTGCAATTAACATTGGAATTTCAAATCGAATACTTACAATTACAGAGATGTTTGCTGAAAAGTTAATATTTTGAGACCGAATTAAGCTTTTTCTGTTAATGTCTTATTAAAGCTGTGCTAAGATTGGTTAAAGGCACCAAACTGTATTTATCTCTGGAGTTTTCATCTGCCTTGAGCCTGATGTGCAGCCAGGAGATGTGCACGACGGAGAACCTCTCCTTTGCAAGAACTCCTGTAATACCTGAAAAAACCTTAGAAAGGATAAGTTATGATTATTTATTATAAGAAGTAATGTCTACAATTGCCAACACAAACCTGCCCCAACACTTGGATCAGAAATGTCAATGCCACGGCAAACTTGGCAAGAGAAACAGGCAGCTATAGGCGATAGCATGCCTGAAAGCCAGTGTCATGGAAACACACCATTATGGGTAAATGATGATGTTACTGAGGTTCACGTATATCGTAAACAGTTGTAATAATACAAATAAATGTATTGAATGTAGACGGCTGCATTGAAAAAATAAATGTAGTGCAGTAGAAGTAGAAAGTAGTAGAAAATGAGTAAAGTAAAGAACAACTATTGTAAAATTTGTAATGTACTTGATCTCATGCTTTGTACTGGTGGGTGTCTTGTGCACTCATCCTTGGCTGAGATTGATATTGAAAGTGGATAAGATTGTTGATGATGTTTGAAATTGTTGATGATATTGGTGATGTTGTTAATGATGTCAGGAATGATGTCTTGAATGTTGTTGTATTATTGTTGTATTATTGTTGTATTATTGTTGTATTGTTTTAAGTGTCGGACCCCAGGAAGAGTAGCTTTTGTCAAGAGCAAAAGCTAATGGGGATCCTTAATAAACATAAACATAAACTTGAGTATATGTACTTACTTATTCTGCACTACTGCTGAATACAGATTTACTCCGAGGGTTGCACTGAATCATTTAACAACAACAAAAAACACTCTTCCCTGAATTTCTTTTTGAATAAATTGTGTTCACATTTGATTAACACTGCACAAACATGGCACAGGTTAACCAAAGAATAGCCTTGTTGCAACATGACAATGAAATTACACCAAATTACTTTGACCAACGCTACAGTATACAAACTAGCATAGAACAGGAAGTCACTGGATCAGAAGAACAGACAAATACCTATAAACAAAATAATAATCTAGCTATGTAGCCAATATCAAAATCTCAGTTTTTTTAAGTCCACTTTAGGATAGAAAACCAATGATTCCAATAAAACCAAACTGGAAAGATGTGACAGTGAATTTGCAACCAGCTACAGGACAAATTTGAGACTGAGCGAGAGACGCATTAGCTAACGTCAAAATGATTTGACTTTGTCTCTCTCACTTCGAGAAAAGTTCAGGCTACCCGGATATAGTCTTGACTGAGAAGCTGAAAGAACAAGACTTGGAGGAAAAGGAAGAAAAAAGAAAGTGAAGGGGGAAGACAGAGAGACAAAGGCATTATCTCCCATTTTCCTCCGCAGATGACAAGGGTAAAATAATTATTATCACACAAACAATAATCTGTCTTTCCTGTGCCGTCTCCCCTAAGTCGCATCTGTAGCTCCAGGCAGATAATATACTGGACTGCCTGAGATGCATTTGAATATTTCTTTGGCAGGAAATCACATTACTGGCTATTAAAAAGTAATTATTTGTACATAAATTCCCTGCAAGTTTGAGCCCAGTCTTGGCAGATGCCTCTGTGTGTGTTTATGTGTGTTTACTTATGCGTGTGTGTGAAGTTCGATGCTAAGGCAGTTAGCGTGTGGGGCGTTGCAGTGTTGTGCTTATTAAAAACGCAGACAGCCTCTCCATCATCAACACCACACACATACACACACACACACGCGCACACTCAATGTCACTGAAACTATATTTCATAGCATGATAATGTCATTACCAACACTTAGACAGTGAGAGAAAGGGGGGTAGCGCAAAGAAAGGGAGAGATGCAAAAATAAAAAGAGAAGAGAAAGAAGGGGGATGGAGAGAAACAATTACAATTAGACAATGCACGATATGAGAGGCACAGAAAGGGAAACAAATCTGGCAAAAGCAAAACAAATAGAAGTAGAGAGATAAAGTAGAGGCTGTCAAAGAAAAGATGGACAGTGGCAGAAAGATGGAGGGCAGGATTAATATCAGAATCCACAGCACTGCAGATAAGTCATTGTGGTGGGGTTGGAATACAGGCTTTATGACACGATGGGCTCATAGGAACTCAGATGCACAATTCCGTTGTCTTTGTAATGTTCTTTATTATAAAAGACTACAAAGTTTTCAAGAATGATCACTAGGATCAACTAGGACTCTCAATAGGTTCGACTAGGTTTACATACAGGTCTCTGGTTTACAGGCATGGACACGATGAAGAAACAAGACGAACCAACACAAGACAAAGGGAGAGAAGGGCTACATATACACACACACATTAGGTAATGGGGCACAGGTGGACACAATCAGGGGCGGGGACAACAATCAGTCTGACAGGTGACACACAAGGACAGGAAGTGCAGACACCTGAAACGAGAGGGTAGTCATTACCAAAATAAGACAGAATTAGACAAACACTTGGAACACAACACAACAACTAACAGGACACTAACGCTGAAACCTTACACTTTATGTGAGAAATAAACAAGCGATTGACACAAAACCTAACATTTCATATCTTGTGTGGAAAAGCATTAAATGCATTTTCTGAGTGTTGGTCTGTGGTAATACAACCCTATAACCTCACATTCTTATACGGCAACAAGCATGTTTGAAAAATAACATTTTGTAAGGAAATATTATCTGGATTATGCTCATTATAATTCAAATTACAAGGGTAGGAAGCGTCAATTTTTAGATTGAGGTAAACCAGTGAATGCTGAACCGGATACAGTATCTTAATTGGGATAATCAGTTTAAACTGATTTTTACCTTGTATTTCAACTCATACACAGTAGCTATTATTTCTGTTGCAAAACAGGCCCACTTGGAAAGTAGAAAGCTTAGTAAATTGTGAAAAGATATGTATTAACGGATTTATTTGTTTTGATCCCAGATAGTTTTTTCTTTTAAATATAAAAACTGAATTTTATAAGCCAACGTTTAACCAACTCACTTATACGATGCATTTTTACAGTTAGGACATCATTTAAGGATACATTTTGGATAGTTTTAGGTTTCACATTTGACTTCTGTCTGTAGTAACGTAATTGAAAATGCAGTCAATGTAGGCTTCATATTTGCATGTGTTCAAAGAGTGTTGAGGATGTAAAGGGTGATGAGTCCCAGTTGGTTTGCCTGAGGTTGTATGAACAGTATGTGTGTATCTACAAGGTGAAACATGAATGGCAAGCTGTGTTACACAGCAGAGGGCAGGGAGCAGACTATGATGTCTGTCTGCAGCTGAGCCAGAGGCCCTAGATGAGGCGTCAACACAAGTGTAGTGTGTAGCAGTGCAGGTGAGACTGACCCTTAGACTGAGGGTTCATTTCACTCCGTCAATCTACCAAACACGGATAAAGACAATATAACTTCATTCTGTCTCTTTCTTAATTCTAATGATTCCACTGACATTTGAAAAAGTAATTATGAAATGGAACACCTTGTCTCTAATTTCTCTCTCTCTTCCTGTGGTGCCTTTTTAACAAATAACACAGAAGCTAAGTGGTGAGAGGTTACGACAAGCTTACCTATAGGGAATAAATACCAAGTGAAATTATGCACATTTTCTTTCATAAATCAATCTTTCCGATCCATAATAATAATAATAATTTTCTCTTGCCTGTTTGAGCCTCTACTTTGCCACTCCTGTAGATAATGCTGTCCTCTGTTTACAGTCTCGCCAACAGGCTGCATTTATGCTTTACCACAAATAATGGTAAAGGACAGAGGATACAGTTTTCTGTGTGTTGCCCTGACATGTAACGTGGACATCTTTGCAAACTCTTATACACATGTACCCAGAAAAGTGCACTCAATAGAATGCAGATATCATTGTCTCCCTCTCCCCTCTAAAAAAATAGTCAGGTAAGGGATGATGTGCAGCTGGGCGGTTATTATTGAAAATAGAGGGTGATCAGGATCCAGCTAAGTTTAAAACATTTTTTCTTTCATCTTGTATTGGGCCTAATTTCAGTGGATCATAACATATCGAGTATGGAATTCATCTGCAGATGTCACAGTTTAAAATGAGGCACACTTTTCTATGGATGTCAGTTTTTGATATAGAGAGATTTGCCTGCAGTCTTGGTCATTATATATTTTAACATCTAAATCTCTCTCATGAATAGCTTTCATTAATGTTCAATGGCTGGATTACTGATTAGTTAGCTCTCTGACTCTCCCTTGGTTTCAGCCAAGCTTTGGGTCAAGTTGACACTGGATTACTGCTTGTCTGCTTGTGTGTGGATACGTGTGTGTGTGTGGCGGACTTGGTTGTCCTCAAATGTCCTTAAAACTTGTAATCCTCTGGAATATTTCCGTACTGTGTAAATATAAATTATTCAGAAGATGCAAATGAAGGATTTTAAATGTAGGACTTTTCAGTTTTTTCTCCCCCCCTTTTCTCATATCTTTGTGTGTGTGCTAGTGTGTGTGTGTATGTTGAGAGAATACATGTACTAAGAGCATACAGAAGAGGTTAGCAAGGGGCAACATGGAGGGAATTACAATAAGCAATAAAGATAGCAAGCAATGGAAGTGGTACAGAAAAAAAGTGAATGAATCTAAAGTCGCATTCACACCAGCCTTTTAGGGTGCATTCACACCTGCCTTGTTTAGTCCGGTTGAATCTAACCCTGGTGCGGTTCATTTGGGTCGGTGTGAACACAGTCTGTTCACACCAGCAATGAACCGCTCCAGAGTTTGCAAGCAAGCGCTCTGAGACCCCCTTTTTTAGCAGACCAGAGTCTGGTTGTTTAGTTCACTTAAGAGGTCTCAGATTGTGTTCACACCGACCCAAATGAACCGCAGCAAGCGGCTAAACGCACCAGGGTTCGATTCAACCGGAAATGCGCCATGACTTAATAAGAACCCTTTAAAACTCATGTAGTTCCAGGGCCGGTGCCCTCCAAACGTCACAGGCTGGGGCATAGGAACAACAGTTGATGGCGAGATAAAAAAGGTGTTACAGAATTTGTAGTGCCGACAATGTTTGATTATTTTGGCCATTTGCCTTCAGCAACATAAGCCATACAAGTCTCACAATATATTGGCTCGCAGATAAAATCAACAAATACACAAGTTATCACCATATTACAAAATCATAGTGAATAATAAAACAGATCTACTGATGTGCCGGCAAAAAAAAAAGTGAATGCAACAATGACAGCAACAAGAAATAAAAAATGTGACGAAACTTTATGAATTACTAATGTGGATTTACCAGTGAAGTTAGCAAGTTAGCTAAGAAAACACAACATTTTACAGCTAAAGGTCAGACAAAAATAGTCTAGAGGTCCCATATAATGACACATTTTGTAGGTCTTGGTAACTTTTAAAGAGTATTTGTATATGTTATACAAGTCTCACAATATTTGTAAAGATGATTTTGATCTTAATGATTGTTAATGGTTTTCTTGCTGTTATATGTAGTAGGTTGCTATACGAACACAATCATTTAGAATCTTGTCCCCAGATATACAGAAGCAAAGCTGAAGTGGATTAGGCTCAGGTTACACAAACAATGGGGTGTACAGTATTTAGAAATAACCTGGCTTTCCTATTATAACTGGGCATCTGGCACCTGGTGCTTCCACTGGCTGGCTTGGTCAGATGAGCTGATTGGACACAGGAGATATATAGGGTTACTGAGGCACACACACAGGGACAGACAGACAGATGGACAGATGGATAAATGGAAGTGGACAGATGTATTGAGGCCTTCACAAAAAAGCCTCAAGGGAAAAGAAGGGGCACATTGAGACTGACTCTGTCCCTCTAGGTCAGGGATGGGCAACTTGGATGGTGGTGGGGGCCACATCATTTATGTACTGTTAGTAGTAGTGCTCCAGTTGCATACTTACTTAATTACAGCAACGGTCTGCAAACAAACTAAACATTGTGGTTTACCCTTGAATTCAGTGAAAATATATTCTTTCTCCCACTTTTCTTGGAAAACATGATTTTCCTCAGATACCTTTCTCTTGCTCATGCTGACATCCACAGAGTGCTCATATGTTACCCGCTCTATCGAAATCAGTCGGAAGTCGCAATGGCTCATTTCAAAATAAAAGTGGATTTGTGTAAAAAAACTAGTTTTTCAGGGTTTTGGTGTTTTGTTTGATTTTAAATGAACAAAGTCTTGGCTTTCCGAATATGAAACTTTTATTTCCAAAATCACACGATAAATATATTTGTGAAGCTTGTAAAGGGAAGATGACAGGCACCTCTCACTCACACTCGGCTCTTCCGCAGCGCCGCTCCCCCTCCCTCCCGCTGAAATTATGAATGTAGCGTATAGTAATCATAGATAACACGGCAGGGTCCGTTACAGATTGTTTTCATCTGATTTCAAATAAACAAAGTCTTGGCTTTTAGAATATCAAACTAGTTTCGCCAAATTCAGATGATAAATACAACTTTGAAGCTTGTAAAGGCCATTGCCAGAGTGCATTTATGGTGCTGAGAACGCTGGTGCCCTCGTTAACTAGCCAGTGCACGGCTTAGCATGAAGGTAGGCCAACTGCTAGTCACTGATTTTCTATCACAAATTCTAGAAATCCTATCCTTTAGTATTGGCTTTATGGTTTGTGAAAGATATCAAGTCAAATATAGCATGGAGCTTCTGTTTTATTGGTAGTCAGGCCTGTTTCTTGGTCAGCTTCACAGCATCAGCAGTGTGTCGGCTGCAGCTGGCTAATCAGATTCCTTTGAAGCAATTCTGCTCTCCCTGCAGCCAAGCTGTTCTTCTGGCTGCATGCTCTGTGTCTCACCTTCCCCTCAGCCCTTGGGATTGTGGATGGATTGCTAACCATTTGTCTATTCCCAATATAGAGGGAACACAAAAGAAGAAACGTTTTTCAATTATTTTCTCCAATGGTCACATTACATTACATTACATGTCATTTGTTAGAAGCTTTTATCCAAAGCGACTTACATAAATTCAGTGTGGACAATCCCCACAGGAGCAATTTGGGGTGAAGTGTCTTGCCAAGGGCCCACAACGACATGCTGACTGCAGGGGGACTCGTAGTTGCTATCCCCTGATTCGAAGTCCAGCACACACCAGCCACTGAGCCACAGCCTCCCTCACGAGAGTCATAGGCCAGTAAAGCTGTTAATTGTTCAGCTTCTAGGGACTTTAAGTAGCAGGGACTAGCGGAGTGCCAGAAGGAACTATTAAACCTCACAACATTTTCTCTGAGACATGGGTAGACCTTCACTTTTGAACATTGAGTGTTTAGTGGCAAGTCTGGACACACAAGACCAATTATTTTCTGGAAGGTCAAGGTTGTCTATGGGTCGCCAGTCTAGGGACAGAATGCACTGACTGGGCTATTCATTCAGATTTGGTTGAATCCATCTTTTAGCTCCATTAACACAGGGTGAGAAGTCATTTATAACGAGCTTAGAGGTCATAGACGCCCTGCTAAAGAAAGAAGCAAATGTACCTACTCAACACATGAATCACAAAACTGTTGGGTGACTGTTTCACCTAACATACCCGTAAGATGCTTACCCTTGTGTGTCTTTGGTGTTGAGGGTTTGCCAAAGAGTACAACAGACATCCAGTTTGTCACCTTCTAAAATACTGTGGACTTATTCATCATATGTTATCTGAGAATGTTTTGTATTTTTTCTTTGGGGAATTGTAAGGTTCAGGGCTCTGAGGAAAAGGCTCACCTCAATAATGCCAACTTTCACTTGGCCTGAACAATATGCTCATCTCTGTGTTTATACATTTGTCCGCCAAACTGCTTGCTCTGACAGAAAATGCTAGCCTTCTCCCACCATCTCTGGCAGCATTGGGCAGCTTTTGCAAAGACAACTGGGTAATATTGAAATCCTTCAGATATAGTCACATCTAATTGTGAACAGAAGATAATGCTTTACCAACCAAATATTGAGTGTATAGAACATGTTAAATTGAAGATTGTTGCAACATGAGAGTATTCCATGGTATTGCTAGTTGTGAACTTTCAGATTTTTTTTTTTCAGGCTGTCCTCTAATGCAGGGGTTCCCAAACGTTTCAGCCTGCGACCCCCAAAATAACCATGCCAGAGACTGGCGACCCCTTTCAACGGGGGGTAAATTAATTAATTAATTAAAGTTTTCCGCACTCTCGCAGGAATATCTCCGCAATGGAGCGAGCTCAAGTTTCGATTGCATGATATAGCCCAGCGCAACCCCTTCGTCACACATGTTGCCACTTGTTCGTACCATTTTCTGGCGATTTGTAATCTATTCTGGAAAAACGATGTGTTTTTTAGGATTTCAAGAAGCATATAGAACAAACAATGGATGTATTTTATGAACATTTATCCATGCTGAAAGTAGATTTAGATGTTTTAGGAGTGAGATAGAGATTATTATCTAATATATGCATCCAATGAAGCATTGCATGAAGTCTGTTGATGATCAGAGGCTGTTGCTGGGGCTGCATAAAAACCCAGTTTTTTTATTTTTGTTTTGTAGGTAGACCATGCAGGCCAGCCCAATGGTCACCAAGGTGCATTTTTACAAAAAAAGCCCAGGCGAACCTAACATGTGAAAAAATTGCTTAGACCTCAGAGAGTTAAACTTGGGCCTGCGACCATAGTTTTACTGTATTTTGTTTTGAAAATCCACAGCCGAGGTTTGTGTTGTACTACATGTGTGTTTTGCCAACACATTCTCACTCCCAACTCGGCCTGTGTTGACGTTATGTCAGTGTCCCTGTCGTCACTTTCCAACGCAAGGGGGCCCTTTAGCATCGAGTTTCAACTATCAGGGAGTCCCATTGACTTGCATAGAGCTCCCTGAACGTTGGTAATAGACGAGTTGGGATCGCGGCGAAGGCGAAATACTCTCCGCAGATCCATTCTCACAGCGTTTATCAACCTTTTTCTTACTCAATATCAAGCCACACTTATTGTGTTTACTTCTTTATTTTAATTGAATAATGTCAGACTTTTGTTGCCGTCAGTAATGGGGAGAGTAGGGGCTCAGAATACTGAAATCTGTATTGTTTCATTGTTTTTTCCTTCTAATGTTGTATTCTTTTCTAAACCACAAACTGTTATTAACTCAACAATAAGACACCAGTATCCTTGTGTTTATTTATTTGTTTTATTGTATAATGTCAGACTTTTGGAGTCCGTCAGGACATAACGTCAACATAGGCCGAGTTGGGAGTGAGAATGTGTTGTTTTTGCATATCTCTCAGTAGGCAACGATCTGTGAGTCTGTTGGCTCGGACATAAACTCCGTAATAAATGTTGTCTACATTTCATAAGAGGTGTAAAACCTGTGAGCATTTTAAATCGCATTTGAACTAAATGCTTATATAATCTGCAGTTGTATTTGTACTGTTGATTTATTGTGTGAACAAGGCGATATAGAGAAGCTATAATGTACAGCATATTAGTTTACACTTGCTATTGGCAAACCACTAGTCTTACCTTTTTGTGAAGTAGCAATTGGCAGGGTACCTAGCATCCTGTTTATCGAATTACACCAGAGTCCTTTGTCATCTGCAAACAGAGTGACTTCACAGATTTGCCTTTTTGGAAGTCCATTCAGCAAAATGTATCTCAAATATGCTTTGTCACTAACTTGCTGAAACCATATTCAGCAATACATGAACGTTTCGTCTATACTGCACGATAGTAATTTATCAGCAGTACAGTGTTTGTATCAGATTACTGCAACGACCTGAAAGCGTCTCTAGATAGCTTCTTTTTAACCTCACTCAGCACTGTGTGTTAAGTATATGCACTGTCTATCTGTCTTTGTGCCAACACCGCATGGAAAATATGAGAATTTAAATCAATTTAAGGACATTCAAATACAACATCATGGTTTGCACCTCGATTTGGCAATCTTTACTGGTAGATCTAACTTAAGCTGCACTCACAGTAAGTGTAATTAATTGAATTCTGTGTCATCCTGTTTATACTCTGTGTGTACCTGACAGGTCTTGCTATCAGTACTATGAGTTATGTGTCAGATTACAGCATAATCCTGGATGACTTTACCCATTTATCTTTAAACCCAGACTCAGCAATGTCTTTTGCGCTGTCATTCAGTGTAAATAAAGCCACACAAAGCAATCCCCATGGTCAGCTGTGGCATTCAACTTTTGGTCCTAGGTGGAGTACTTTGCTGAAATGTATATATCCAATTACACCAGGGTCCTGTGTAATTTTTAAAGCTGTAGAAAGGAGTTCATCATGTTCTTGGGTATTGATTGGCCTATTGGTTACGCTTTGAATAGTATATGTGATGTGCCGGTGGAGTTGCTTTTTTAAGAGCCACGAGCAGTTTCTCCTTTCAACCAGCACACAAGTCTATAGATGTACATGAGAGTAATTTAATAGAATAACCAGCTGCAATATGTTGTCTTTTATATGTCAGAATACATCTAGCACTAACCAACACCTGTAACACTGACACATTAATAAATTGTTTACCTTTCCAAGATAGAAATATAATAACAATTTGTGGTTTGGTGTAGTTAGGGGCAACTATTTTCTAAAGCTGCATTCACACGATACACAATAAAACGTCTCTGCGCTGACGCTACATGTGTGCTTGCACTGTGCTCAAAGTTCAAATTATTTCAATTTTGACCTAGTTACCGCTCACCTTTCACCGTGCAACCAATCGGATGACAGCTAAATGAAGCGGCTCCAGTTAGCAGGGGACAAAACCATAGATACAAAACTGAACAGGCTGTTTTCACCACAAGGCTCTGCGCCCAACCTCGCGATGAGCAAAGAGAAAATTGCATTTCATGTGAATGCAGCTTAAAGGTAGGGTAGGTAATTCACCTCAGAAACACTTTTTGTTATGTTCCATGGAATGCTCTTAACATCCCGATAGCAATGAATACATTAAATGCTTTGACAATAAATACATTAAAAAATGTCATCTGTGGAAGCCGTAGTGCTGTAAAAAGCCGGACCGGCTAAAATAACTGAATGGCCTACCAGCCTTCCATCTGTGCACAAACTTATCTTGTGCCCTCATTGGTCATGTGCACGTTCGTGTGTGTTGGAGGAGGGGCTCTGTAAGAAAGTCTGAAGGAAGGGGCAGATTTTTTTCGGCTGCGTACTTTCAAATTCTAGCGCACTCGAGCTGGTTTCTCCATTCTTACCTACCCTACCTTTAAGTAACATTAATTTCCAGCTATTTTATGTGGCATTGTCAACTTTACAGTGATAACACAACTGCAGGAAGTCACTAAGGATCAAGGAATAGTTAGTTAAAACTAGTATTTAGAAATATAAATTCAACTGATCGTCCATACATTTTAAGAGATGCCACTATTTTACTATGCATTTGTTCTACTGTACACCCATTCCGCTAATTTCAGTGGAGGATGCTTGGGTCTGATTTATTTTTCTTTCATTGAATCTGTTATTTTCAAATTGCTGTTTATTTTTTAATGGGGATGCCAGCAAATTTGCTAATGGGGATCCAAAAAAAGGAAAGGGAATAAATAACTGGCTTTTTTACTTCAGGAAGGACTCCTCTGTGATCATTCTCTGTGTCTGTTTGTTAATGCTGTGTGTGTGTGTGTGTGGGGGGGGGGGGGGGTGTGGGGGTGTGTGAGTGTGTGTGTGTCAGCAGCAAGTGCTGACATTTTGAGAAGCCAATAAGAGCTGCAATTACCACGCTTAGCAAAACAATTAGTACACACTTTTCACTCAGCTAGCACTTGCAGCAAATGTGTGTTTGTGTGTGTGTTTTCCCTCACAGGGTCCTGTGTGTCAGTTTGTGGTCCCTTAATGTGTGCACTTTTAAGTAATAAGTGTATGTCCTCTCTTTCACTACAAACAGCATGCTGTATTCCCCTACTGTGTGTAAATCTAAGCTTGGTTTATTCCTTTATCCATCCATCACTATATCTGACTCTCCCATCCATCTGTGTATCCCACTGCCCTGTAGAGGATGGATTAAACAATGATCAAAAGAGACCTAAGATTCTGATCTTTTTTTTTTTACTTATGATCGCTGCATTACGCTGCATGTCTTCTTCTCAATATTTTCCTGTTTTTTTGGTTTGTGTAATTGTGTGTTGCATCCCCAACTACCTGTAAAGACTCATTTGTGAAATCCCACATCAGATCAGATGGTGTAAACCTTTCATGTTTATTATCCGTTAATATGTGATTGTCCTAAATATGTTCTTTAATTTGTTTTGACAAAATGGCAATTGTATTGCTGAGGACCGAAGTAAGTGCATTGTAAAGTGTGAGCTCCTGACAATTATGGGAGAAATCTATTAGAAGTGTGTTTCATACACACTGTGGAGAGTATTGAGATGAGACCCACTATTTAACTGTTGGACAAATGGACGTTACAACTTTCTCTCTGTACAAGAGACACCAAATATATTTGTGAGTGGATTTCTGGACAATCATTTATTTGATCAACTTCACACCTGCCAGGTGTATTGCACAGATCCCAAGGAAACACAGTGGTTTGGATAAGCTGTTCTTGGGAAAACAGCTAGCCCTATGATTGCCAAAGCAATTTAGGTTTAGGTTTATATGTTATTTTTAAATTGATAAACACCAGTTTGTATCTCTCGAGGTATCTCTTTGTCTCTCATCGTGTCTGTCCCCTGTGGAAAAAACTGTGGTAACTGGCATAACCCTAGATTTTAGAATACCTTCGTCGTGCAACCCCATAGCATCAGTGTAAGATAATATTTTGCGACAGTACTGTTTATTAAAAAGATAGTTTACCAAAGTACAATATGATATAGGACGATATGATAATAGTTTCTTGTCATATCTGCCAAGTCTGACATTTTCTTGCATCACCATCTGCAATATCAAGGACATACAATAAGACAATATACAAGTAAAATGACATTTAACATAAAATTACAATCACTGAAGACAGTATGTGCAAGAACCTTTAACGTACATTTGACCCTGGATTAAACTCATTATTGTTGTTCAAAACATGGTTGGGGTCAGAGACAATGTTGTTGGCCAGGCTCAATATGTTGTTATGGTAGGTTGATTCGTAGTTTCTCAAAGGGTTGGAGAAATGTTGTCTTAAAAGCGGTGGACAGACAGCATTTTTGAAATTATTAAAGGCAAGAAATAAGCCATGCAGAAGTTTCGTCTGCATTTGTAATGTATTATGGAATGGATAACCCCTGAATCAAAATCATATAGTGGCAGCTTTGTGTTGGTATTCAATGAATCGGTATAATTTCATAACACACTTGTGATCTACACCCCTACAATGAAGTAAAACAAATTCCATTCCTATTACAGACCATAATGTATGCTTCACCAACTGTTGTGGGATCATCCAGAGTCCTTGAAATGTGTCATTGAGTTTGAGAAGAAGTGTCTTATGGAACTATGGGAAGAGAAAACTACTTCTAGTCTTTTTGGGGGGCGGATGGCTTGTTTTCCTTATGTTAGAAATAGCTGATGTATGCTGAAAGATTCTATCCAAACATATTTCTCTTTCCACACAAATACACACTGACACTCATCCAATGTAAAGAAATGCAAAGGAAGACAGAATATGCAGACAGCTGTACTCTTGTTTCTCAATCCCATATTCAAATGACTACACTGTTTCATTTGTCACCAAACCAAATGTATTCAATGTTTCTGTACTGCAAAGTCTATTGTTGGTGTGTTCAGATTTACATATTACAAGTGCATAGATGTGTAGAAGTAAGATAGGTAGAAGCTTCTGGAAGCACCTGACAAGCTTTGTGTTACATACAGTATACACACTCTTTGCAGCCTTCCAGGGTTTTCTGTTTATAACATAAGGGTGCTCTGAGGACAAGCTGGGCTTTACTCTTTGTTTATTGGAGAAATAAAGTGCTGTGTAAACTGTTAGCTGTGTGGTTCCGTGTGTGTGTGTGAAAACTGCCAACAATGCATCCAGAGAACAAAAGCTAATGGCCAACACTCATTTATATCATGTATACGACTTGTTTGTTTTTAATTGTTAATAGTCGAGACAAAAAGAGTAAGATGTTTAACTAAGAAGTTGGTTAAAGGTCACCTATTATGCAAAAGGCACCATTGGACAGTTAAGTAAACAGGTTTTCCAATGGTATAAGATTTTTACAACAAAGGAATATCTACCAAACACAAATGTCCTTACTTTTTGGTTTAAGTTTATATATAATACATATATATATAATACATATACTAATTAGTACTGTTCTAATGGTAAACACTGAATAAAAAACATGCCAAGCTGTGTGCTGTATCAGAAACAATGCACGATGTGTTTGGGTTTTGGGTGTTATTATGGAAATCTCATATGGCAAATGTGAAAAATGTCTTTGTTGAACAAAGTAAAGTATGTGCTTGATGTGGATGTTGTACTGTTTGTTGATTTCGCAATGTCTAACTGTTTGAGTAACTTAAAACCTTTATTTATTATACAGAAAAAGGCAGTGAGAATGATCAATTATGCACATCCACTAGAACACACAAATACACTGTTGGATTCAGAGCTGTTAAAACAAAAATATTTAATTGAACTACAAACTGTATTAGTTGTGTACAGAGAAAGAACAGAGTACTAACAGAAAGTACACCGTCTTAAATTCTCAAAGGACATTTTGCAGAAACTACTTCATAGCAGATGTGTGTCTTTGGGGTTAAACTATGGAATTCATTATCAAATTACTTAAAGAGCTGTATGAACATCTTTAGTTTTAAGAAAATGTATACAAAGAAAATAATTTGTATAAAGATGTTATGTAATTCATGTACTATAGCTGCTAGTAGATTGTTTTGTTGATGCTGTTTGTTTTTGTTGTTTGTTTGTTTGTTTTTATGTTACTGTCAGTCAAAGTTTATTAACCAGTTAAGCCCCGAGCCTGATTTAGAGGTCTCAGGCTCGAAAATGACATGCCCAGAACAAATGACTATAACTTCACTTCTAAAAGGGGTAAATTAATAATATCTTTTCTCAAAGCAATGATAAGCCTGTGAGTTGGATGTAGAAAAGTCAGAATCAATATAGAATTTTTTTATTTTAAAGTAAATACAGATTGAACACAGTAAACATTTTTTAATTATAGTGTCCGTCCAAAACAAAACCATTACTTATAATGAAAACCACCCTTGAATGATGGGATCGGAGACTAAAAGCTTACCGTCCATGACTGCCCCTGAGCTGAGTTTTATTTGTTATCTTCATATTTTTCATTTCCTAAAACATTTATTTTCCTCTCATATTAACAGTGTGGATCATTGAGACAGCGTGGTGTCCAGAGGTATTTTTTCCCGTTTTCCCACTTCCTCTGAGGGGGCAGCATCAGATCCAGGGCCGGTTCTAGCCAATTTGCTACCCTAGGCGAGATTTTAGCTGTCAAATGTTTTTGCTTGTTCATTCATATCTTATTTTACCTATAGTTAACATTTATTTATTTATGCATATTTTTGTATCTCTCCAGTTGTAAACGATATTTTTGGTTTACTGTCCTATAGTACACATTGAAATGATTTAAAACCTGTTTTTATTTATCCAAATAATTACATGTATAAAGGAGTGCCTTGGAAATATTTGTTTATTTAAATTGTGATCAAAACGTTTGAGACCCACTGAGATGACTAAAGTGAACTTTCTGAACCCTCAGAGAGTCCTTTAACTCACTGAGCCTCTCAGTCTGAAGAGAGAGCTCTCCTCCACCTTGTTGTAGAAACATCTTCTTCTTATATCCGTTAGCGCAGCTAGCACCAGATGCTAATAACAACAGCGCCGGCACCGGTGCGCTCTCTCCCTCGCTCGCTCCCACGCTCGCTCGCACTTTGGCTGTGAGCTGCTGGCGCCTGATAAGCCCTAGACAACCGCCTATGCCAAAAACCGGCCCTGATCAGATCCATGGAGGGGAGGCATGAAGAAAGACCTACACCATCTTCATCCAAGCTGGGCGCGTTGCTGTTACTTGCTCAGTGTCATTTCATTTGACCAAATGTCTTTACATATACATTTAATAGATGTTATTATTATAAACCTTTTTGTTTTATGTCCTTTTATTTAAAATATTCTTTGAGACTTCATCTTCTGGTTCAAATTTCAATAAATGTAATTTGTAATCACTCTTTTGTCTTTATTCTACATGAAAAAGTTAGAGATTCCAATCATATCTGTTGATTATTCATATCTTCCTCAGGCTAGGAATAGTATGTTGAATTTTTAATGCGAAATGTATATCATTTTCTCACATGATATAGAATAAGACAACACAGTTTGTATCCATTGTGTATGAATGCTTCAGCTCTTTAGACCAACATAGTAAGATGTGAGCGTGTTTCATCATTGAGAAAGAAGCAAAGAGAACTGCAAACAAAAATATATGTTAAAACAAAGAAGAAATACTTATAGTTTACATGATTACACAAATGATTTGTTTGCAACTTATAGTTGTATTTTTTAAATTACATTTATTTAGCTTGACTCCGTTTTTTTTTCTCTTAAACTCTTAGTTTTGCTTGATTCTGAGAAAGTGTTGCTTTATCTTTATGACACACAACTAATCCCATAAAATAAGAGTTTCTTCTCCCTTCTCCTTTTAGTAGTGGTTGAAACTACTCTGAGTGTACTGGTGTTGTATGAATTATGCACCATGAGTGGAACAAATAAATGTATAAAATAAATGATTGAAAAAGTATTTACATTTTCAGAAAAAGTGAGAAACAAGCATTTTGCAAAATCTGCGCTATACTGTCACCCTGAATGATGCAGTGCCTGTACCAACATCACTCATTTCATTGCATGTATGCTGTATGGTCGTGGCTGATTCATCCCTCCCTTCATAAAGCGTTTTGTTTGTGAGGCTCCTCTTGGCAGGCCTCTGGGGGGGGGGCTTTAGTCTTGATTACAGCAGGTGGCTGTTATCCGCTCCACCCGCGGCTGCATGGCACAGCCTCCAGGGCACTTCAGAGCTAAAGGTGAGTGAGGGAGACAAGAGAATTAGAGAGGCAGACAGAAGGGTTGTGTGTGTGTGTGTGTGTGTGTGTGTGGGTGTGTGTGTGTGTGTGGGGGGGGGTGTGTGTGTGTGTGTGGGGGGGGGGGGGCAGAGGAAAGCATCAGGGCTTACGTGTACCCCCAGACCAATATGAATTCACACAATCCGTAAGGATCTCATCATGGACCCAGTAAATCCAACTTAATTGACTGCAAATCTGGGTACAGCAATCCACAGGTTTAATTGCATCATCTATTCTTCCTTTTCTCTCTTGATGGTAGTCAAGTGTCCATTTTTCAGTTTATAGAGATCTTTATACAGTTCAGACCAGATGTTTTCTTATGTTTATTGCTTTTCTGTTGAATAAATTGCTTTTTATAATATTCATCTCCAAACCTGCCTCCTTGAGCCCAAAATCCATCCATCCATCCATCCATCCATCCATCCATCCATCCATCCATCCATCCATCCATCCATCCATCCATCCATCCATCCATCCATCCATCCATCCATCCATCCATCCATCCATCCATCCATCCATCCATCCGATCAGAATCAGAAACAGGTTTATTACCAGGTAGGTTTACACTTACGAGGAATTTGACTAGATGTCGTAGAAAAATATTTAAAATAATACAAAATATAGTAAAATATAAATATAACAGTATTTGGTAACACTTTATATTAAGGTACACAAATTAACCATCAACTAGTTGTTAATTAACATGCATATTAGCAGTATATTGGCTCTTTATTAGTCATTATAAAACACTTATTAATGCCTTATTCTACATGACCATAACCTACAAGTAATAAGCCATTAGTTGAGAGTTTTTCCTCAATAACCCTCTAATTGATGCTTATTTGTTGCAAGTAAGGACGTTGTTGTACATGAGTTTGGGTCTTAATATGCTCTGCTCTATATGGGCCTAATAAGGCAGTAGTACCACAAGAATAGTAATTCTCCCATAATAACACTTAACAAATATGATCTATTCTTATGTAACAAGACATGAAACTATAAGTGTTAATTGTGTTTAAATAACTACAAATTAGGTATTTATATCTAAGAATATGTTTTGGGGTAGGCCTATTGACAGTTCAGCTACCAATAGCAAGGTGATATTGAAC
>CALSBZ010046897.1:142973-157543 GCA_943591055.1 Gobionotothen gibberifrons | reverse complement strand
CCCCCCCAATCATCATAAAGAAACCAGAAAACGTCAGTGAACAACTAAGCATCAGTATTGCTGCCTGTGACTTATCCAATTTCCGCACAAAAATGTGATCTCACCGTCTCACGGCTGTGTCTTCATCACAGCCCGTATTTGCCTCTCTATATATTTTATGACTAATAGAAGGAGCAGGCCTTTGTGGTGATGACAAATCCCCACACTCAGACAGTTTTACAGCCCCTAAAGAGCCCTTTGACAAACGACAGGGCTGTAAACCTAATATTCTAATGTGCCGTGTTATTGTAATGGCGTATGTGCACGAGTGAATTTTTAGGAGATGTTAAGTATTGCTTATCTCCGCCAATTAGGAATGTGCTTTAGCATCAAAACAACAAATCTCAGTGCAGACACGGGATAAAAGTGCAATCACAGATGGTTTATATACTGAGGAGCTTCTCCTGCATGAGAACAGTTTCATGTATGAAATATTATTCATCTGCAGGCCTGGGGAGCAACAGATTACAGGATACAAAAACAGAGTTCCCTTAGAGTTACATACAAATATGCGTAATCAGGTTACAGGTACATTTTCTTTTTAAATGGCGATTACTAGCAGGATTACAATGGTGTGTACTGATGTACAGATACAAAATAAATAACGAAAAATACAAACAAACAATAACAACGACTAAAGTAATCCCCTACATTAACTCAGTGGTGTAAAGTAACTAAGTACATTTACTCAAGTACTGTACAATTTTGAGGTACTTGTGCTTTACTTGAGTTGTTGCATTTTACGCTACTTTGTACTTCTACTCAAATAGTGTACTTGTACTCCACTACATTACCATTACCTTTAGTAATTTTGCAGATTTGGATCAGTGATGTGAAATATAATCAACACTTAAATCAGACTTTAGTTCCACCTGGTGTAAACTCACAAGCTACCCTGCAGTATACACAGTCATTCAAACTAGCTGCACCTTTACCAGCTTTGAGAACACTTTAATGATCAATCATTATAAAACATATCATATATATTATTCTGAAATGGACCAATCTGAAGAATGATTACTTTTACTTTTGGTACTTTAAGTATATTTTGATACTAATACTTTTGTAGTTTTACCTGAGTAACAGTTTCATTGCAGGGCTTTTACTTGTAACAGAGTATTCCTACACTCTGATACTTCTACTTTTACCTAAGTACAAGATCTGAGTACTTTGTCCACCTCTGCATTCACTGCCTCATACACATGAATATTCACCAGAAATGTTCTTAAATAAATATATATGTAATACATATGCATTGAGATACATGCAACATACACATACACAAAAACGGTATACATACACACATACATATGGTGCAGATAATCTATACGGATAACAGTGTGTTACAGAGTGTGGAATGACTTTTGAAATATGAGCTCTATGTACCACTTTCAACTGAATTAAGCCGCGCACATAGAAAAGTTGAATAAACCAGTTTAAGTTTAGAAGTCCATGTATCTACTGGAACGTAGTATGCACTCTTTTGATTTAGAACATTGTTTTGCATTAAGATGGCGTAAACAGGGATTAAGATAAAACAGGTTGATTAAGCATTACATCTTTCCCAGCCTGTGTAGTCAAGTCACTACATATTCGCTTAACATATGTAAAAGGGTTTGAGACACATGTCATAGTGTTTGCTTGGTTATCGAGAAAAAGGTACACACTTTGGGTATGATAACGTATTTTTTTGTCATTAAACCGATTTAATCTCATAGAAAAAGCTTTTTGTTTGGGGTGAAATGTGAATTGGCCCTGTCGTGTTAAGACTTGATAAATCACGAAGTCAGCCGATACGTCGATAGGCCTCAGGGCCCCCGCGCTCATTCCTCCACTCATACACTCGTACATTGCATATGTCTCAACACCTTTTCTTCCTTTACTCGTCCACAATCCCCTAATGGCTACACTCAATGTTATTTCCCCTGAGGGCCAGTGAGCCCCGCGCGGGAATGCATTAAATTCAAGAGTTGTTGACGCACGCTCAACAGAAAGCAATAACCTGTGCGGGGTCATTTTTTCCCCCCTTTTCCTTTCATTTTCTGAGGTTGGACAGAATTGCCTTTCAGTGCTAGTGTGATTATGTTTCGTTTAACATGGGAATTATGAGAATTACACACATAAGTATAGTGCAGCATGCCTCGACAAGATTAAAAAACGCTGCACTGGGAGGGAGGAAGACACAAAGGACGAGAGGGAGGGAGGGAGAGAAACACCCAGAGTTAGAAGATAGACAGGCAGCTTTACCGTTTTAATCATTTCTAGCCTTTAACTTATTTTTTTAGGATTGCAATCATCAATCCTTATATGTTCTGCAGCCATGATTGCAAAACAGTGACCACGAGCTATTTAAAACACGTATAAAGTCTTCAAAGTCCCACCAGGAGTACTTTTCAGATTTATCCTTTGAATATTTTGCCACAAGTCTGTTGTTGGGGGCATATATTTTAAACTAACAAGATGCTAACCTCCTTTCCCAGACCACCTGCTGCCATTTGCTAAACAGTCCTGGCATGTCAGACATTGTGTTAAGGGAAATGCTTTGTTTGTGTGTTACACGCTGAACAACCGACTTAGGAATTTGGCAATTTGCAGCCCCAATCTGTGACTTGCACTTTGTACTGAATCATCAATAAACATGGGGAAAAAGCTGGAAATTACTCGCTTGTTACCGTATTGTGCGACCCTGCCTGGAGGAAATCACTCAGTGAGAGACTGGAGGGCCATCAGTGAGAGCGGGGAATCCCTGGTAACATCACCCTGAACGGCTCAAGCCATCAACAGGAAGCAGCTAAATGAAATGGCTGGTGAAAATGGCCGTAAAAAAAAAACCTTACTCCCCTCAATCTGATTGGGACTAACTGAATTATCAGAATCAGAGCGTTTTCAAGCCGCTGGCACAAGTCAGTTCATTAAAGACCCGCCGCTGCTTCGTTACCCCAGCAACTCCCGGGGATCGATGTGTAATGCGCTTTTTGTTTATAGAGACGGAGGGAAAGGGGGAGGAGAGAGGACAAACTAATTGAGCTCTTCCAATTATTATCTAATAGCCCCGTGGCCTGCTTGATGGTGAGCTGGCACAGCAGTGAGATCCTACCTGTGAGCAATTATAGGTGCTCAAAACCGCCACATGGACGGGATGCATTTAATTGTTCGCTTCGTGAGCGTTGAAAGAGTGATGTCACAAAGCCTTCCGCCTTCTGTCAGCAGAAGTCTCTTTTCCTTATCTCTCTTTATTTGTCCTATATTGACAGTAAATGACTAAAGTGGCAGGTAGCATTGAATTTCACAATTTGTATACTCACTCACCTCTCAGCTGTTAGCATCTGAGTCAAAACACTCCAAAATTGGTGACTCACACGCAGTAATTACAACCCAATCTGTTGTGTTTCTACTGTTTTCCCTTTTAATTGCCCCTCTCTCTTTTCCTATCAATCCCACCCTCCTCCTCCGCCTCCACCTCACCTGCCCTCCCTCCATTCCAGTCTGTCGCTCCTCAGCATACTGCATTTGAAGAATTAGCCGCGCTAACACAGGCCCTAATTGGCTGTCACCGTGTGCTCGAAAATGTGAAGCCACTTCCTCGATATAATCATGTTTACACACGAGCGCCGGGTGCCAGACTGCTGGGCTTGTCTCTATCGAGCTTGTTTAGGGAGTAATTTACTGTAAAATTGGCTATGATAGTCAGTCACAGAAAGAGAGGGAGGAGAACTAGCTCAGCGTAAAATGTGTTCTCAAGACACAATGACTTCCGCGGCAAGCTGGTTATTATTATTTTTCCTGCTGTTGATTTGGAGGACGGGGTCATACTCAAGTATCAACTGAAGTAAGCCTCATTATCACTGCGTTATCTTAATACGTTTTAATGACATAAAACACGTTTAACATTGTATTACAACAACAATGAAATCACATAAGACTGATTATCTGCCGTTTTAGATACAGGCTATAATCATTTTGCCGGCACATTTGTTTACACACGTTTTCTTTCTGCTGCTTCAATTTATCACACTAATTGGACTAGAGAAAACAGTCATTTCAGAAAATAACACATGAAGATGCAACTAGAAAAAAGGAAAGGGAAAAAAGAGAAGCTCACAGGCCCATAATTCATCTGTCGCCTTACGATATACAAAAAGACCTTGATGGCAAAACGTTCAAATAGGTTCATTCAAACAGAACAGCCACACCTTATCCTTCACTTCTTACTGTCAAGGCATAGCTTTCCATAAGTGTCAAGACTCAGATTAAAAGCATCTTCATTACGAAGCGTGGTGACCGGAGGGCAACTCTCCCTGGAACACATTCCTTATTTACCGGCCCTGTTAATTCCCATTCCCGGCAGGGGGGGGGGGGGGGGGGGGGGGGGGGGGGGGGGGCACTTGAGAAGTCCACTGTGAAGTAGACCTGACATTTTTCTCCTCTAATTGTGTTTTCTTCTCCCTTTGCTGGATTGCAGTGTGTGTGTGTGTGTGTTTGTGTGTGTGTGTGTGTGTGTGTGTTTATTTCTTTCACTTTATGTGCGTGGCTGTGCAACAAAAAACGGCATTTAGAATATGTGTGTGTGTGTGTGTGTGTGTGTGTGTGTGTGTGTGTGTGTGTGTGTGTGTGTGTGTGTGTGTGTGTGTGTGTTTGTGTACAGGCCTTCTTATTCATCTCTCTGTGTGTGTACAGCAACAGTGTGTATGTTCTTTGCCAATTAGGCACTCAATGACAGGACATGTGGTGAAGCAGCTAGCCGGGCTATTCATGGATCAGCAGTTATTGGAGAAAATTTCGAAATACCAACTGGAAACACACAAAAACACACACACACACACAGATCTCCAGTAATTTGAATGCTCTGTGTATCAAGCTGATCTTATTGGCTCAGACAGCAGGTTGCTGCCTGTCAATGCATCATTTGTTGATGCAGTTTTCCTCCTCTTGTGTCAAGTTCAATTTCTTTTGGAATCACACGTTTCTTAAGTTTTGACGTGTGGTCTTTAATGGAGTACTTATTTCTTCATGCACTTAGCTACCATTCATGCACTTAGCTACCCTAACCCTTGTTGTATAACCTAACCAAGTAATTCTGGTGGAAGTGTTGAAGTCTACCGCCAAAACGTACCCTTAACTCAAAATGTATAGATTTATAATCTACTTGTTTGGCATCTCACACATAATTAAAAACAAAACATTATTTTTGTGTGTGTTTCTATGCATTTGGAATGTCTATAGCTTAACTTATCAACTACTGTAACTCTGTCCAATGGGTAAAATACAGCCGGCAAAACAAAGCATGACATTTTTGTGAAATGTATTGCCAAACTAGGAGGTTTACTGACAGGCTGAAGTATTTGTGTACACATTAGGCTCTATTTCAAATGCCCCCTTTCTTCACTGACCTCTAATACCTCATTCACACCAACGCAACTCCGGTTCAAGCTCCGTGCTAGAGCTTTTCAGGTTCAGAACCGGTTCTTCGGTTTAGCTCCGGCTCTTTTCACACCGCCCAGAGTCCGACATCGTTTGCGTCATGACGTAACCGTTTGCGTGCCTGCTTCATAAAGCCAAACCGCGCGGAAACCCCTCACAGCTCACACCGACAACAACAACAATGGCCGATTGTGTTGAAGCGCTACTCGTTTTGGTTTTCTGCAATGGTTGGAGAATTGCTTTGGGCCGCGTGCTCCCTTCCAGCTTCCTCTGTACCTCTTTGGAAGACCAGATTCCCAGTAGGTAGCTGGTCTCTTCAGTGGACCACTGCTGCTTGTTAAGTTTCTCCATCGTTGTGTACAAACTGGATAAAATGCAGACTTTTTGTTGTTGTTCAGGAATTGATCCCGCCCCTGCCCCTGCCCCTGCCCCCACCAATCTACTTACAGGATCTGTAGTAATAAATACAGTAACTTAAAGGTGTCTTGATATACGTTTTTTAGCTTAATGTCTTGTGATGTTTTCTTTTGTTTGATTATCCAAAACCCAAAGCCGCATTGACATAAAACAAAAGCAGTTGTTGCAGATGTTTGGCTTTACATTTACATGTTTTTATCGGCCGCTTAATTGACCAGATGTTTAATCTATGAGTTAAAACACATGGTATTGAATCAGTAGAAGAATAACCAGGCCAAGAGATGCGTGTGCTGGTCATTGCTTCCAGTCTGATAAGAGACAAGAGATTGGAGTTGAAGTTGAGAGACTAGAAAGTATTGTAGAATTGTTTGTTTACAAAATTAGCTAGTGTCCAAGCAAATTTTAAGATATTGAAAAGCGTAATTGTCATCAGACAATAGCCAATGGGTTTTGAGAATGCATTGTGGTAATGTGTTCTGCTTCATTGCTCTCCACACTCACTGTTGACCTCTGATCAACCCAAGTCCTTTAATTGTGAACGGCCAGTACTACTCAGAAAACAAACAGAAACCAGTATGGTTATTAGATTAGAGTCAAGGACTTTCACACGTTCAATAGTAATAAAAAAAAGGTGTTTTTTCCACTGAAACTTAAGTGCAAAGTTCTTAGTACTTCTTCCACCATTCACTTTCAATGACCTCATCCATGTAGTTTCCAGATTATTGAAAGTTCAGCCTACATAGGGTATTGCAAAGGAAATGGAACACACCCTGCCTACTATGTGCTGCCCACTTTATACACTGTTCTGTTTAACAGAAATCAAATGCCCGCCCACGGATATATGTCTGCTGCCTGGTATGAATGGTAAACTGATCAAACAGCTTATGGCCATGGGATTTGGGTTTTTCTTTAAATATAGGAAAGACAAAATGATAGTTAAGCACGTGAGAGAGGAGATGAGCCTTTTATGACTATATGAAACCATGGAGTGGGTTGAACTGAATCATGATCACACTTTAGTGTCAGCTTCTCTTGATTAACAAGGAGTGAAATATGTTTTATACTCAGTACAGTTTCCATTATGTTGCAGTGGTCACATAGTGGACCAAATGCGCACGAGGACACCTCTTCCTCAATCAATCATCTTAGTCCTTGCCTCCTGAAGCGATGCCATATGGCGTCTCTGCCTTTCTTCTCTGTGCAGATTTCTCACCTCCTTGTCTTTCTCACAGTTTCCACTGTCTTCGTCCATCTCAATCCTTGTGTCTCGGATCTGCTCATTTCTCTTTGCCCTCACTTGAACACACAGATGTAGATTCACACATTGCCAAGCTTGCCCTCATGCTACTGATCTATCATAGCCAAAGCTGTGCATGAGTGAGAGCGTTGCCAATGGGCACGACATCTCTCCTTCCTTCTCCCTCCCTCCCTCCTCTTCCCGCCTTTTTTCACATTTCACTTTTTATCTTGTGTCAGTTGTGTTTGATTTGCCTCATTGGGTCTTAGATCAATACAGCAGCAACAGATCAAAGACTTCAAAGTGAAACTAAGCAACAAGACATATGTGAGATTTGTTTTGCCGATGACACTTCCTCGTCAATGAAAGAGCAACTTAAAGGAAAGACATGTTGATGCTTACGCTTTCTATCATTGACCTATTGTGTCACTTTGACATTATAATGCCTTTTCATTACCATTTTTATGATGTCAACGCATTGGCCATCAGTGTTTCTGTCTCTCTCTCCACCCCAGACCTGGCCTCTGTCCAAGCAACACACCTGCTGGATGCCACAAAACACATTAGTCTGATATGAGAGCCTCTCACTGCAGCCCTCTTCTCCTCTCCTCTTCACTCTACTCTCCTCTCTCGTTTCCTCTTTACTCTGCTCATCATGTCACCTCTCCTGCTGATTTTTTCTTCCCCTTCAATCTCTTCTGTTTTTCTCTATGACCCCTTCACTTACATCTGGTCTCAGTCTCAAGACATTTTGGCTATAATCTCGCTCTTGTGTTGTTAATGTTTTGACTTGTATCCTTCATCGATATCATCCAGTGCGGTTTTTGGTCCTGATTGTTTTGAGAGTATATTTTGTTAAAGCTTAAGTAATAACCTAAATCATTACAAATATATGTATTTAATTCATTCTTAATAAGTGGATTCATGTCTCTTTTTCTTTATGAGCCTTCTACTTCAGATGAACAAATTGTCTTTTTTCGTAATGTAACAGAAGTTGCCTCTTTCTGATTTGCTTAGGGCTGTTCTGATTGGTCTTGGATGTAGATATGGATTTATTTTCCCACTCTTTGGCTATTCAGTCCGCCACTTTACAAGACTCTGGTCTCAAATAAGCACATCCTTATGGTCCATTAAGGTTTTCTTCCCTTTGGGTGAGTCTGTTTTTTTCTTACCCATTATTATAGAACAAACGTTGATCTCATTGTGGTTTGGGGGAATCTTCTGGTCTTTCTGGGACGTAGATGTCTTCTGATTACACCAGACTCATCTCAGATACAGTATTATTCCATCATCCATATCTGCCTGTTTGCTTGGGCAAGGATGGGTGGTTTGATATGGTATTGACCCTTTCTAATTTCTCCTAATCACACTAATGGATAGTTTGTTTTCCCAATTGGGGTCACAATACAAAAGAAGTCAAGTCTGTCAATAGCTTATTTTTCCATACTTCTCACCCTTAAAATATGACAATGTTTCACTGACATAGATGTGAAATAACGATGGTATTACAGCACAGTGCTTACCAGAAATCACAAAATAAAATAAAACGTTAAAATGGTTTTAGCCACCAGAAATCACTTCTTGTCTCGAGACCAATGTCAGCTGATACTTCAGCTTTGATTAATGTCCAAGTAGAATAATTAAATCCCACATTCCCCTCTTTAAATCAAAATGTAAACTTTGATTGTTTTCTTTTATTATTCAATCAACACTCACAGGAATGAGGCAGCATCTACTACCAAGCTTGAGAGGCGTGACCCAGGGTATTTAAGTCCATTAGTCTCCATTGGAAATTACACCCTTGCCGTGAGACCTGTGTCACCTTAATGGGGTGAAATAACCTGCTGCAGGCACATTTGGAGGAATGTTGATCTCGACTCTCCTCTCTCACACTAGTTAGCTGTCATCTACCGTCTCTCTATATCTTTATCTTCTTTCTTTTTGAGCCTCTTTGATTAAAACCATTTCCCTCTTTATTTCCATAATTTTCTATGTTTCAATCTTGCTCACATTTGGTATCCATTTTACTCTAATCTGGGGCTTCCTACAATTGACAGTTCCAACATGTTTCCACACAAAGGGATTTGGGTCTATAGTAGCCTTTAAATGTAATGTCAAGTTATTTTGGGTCATAACATTTGATGACTTAAAAAGGTGACGTTTTTTTTTTAAGCTACCAATAACGCCATTATTTTGAGTACCGCAAACAAGGCATTACATCTGGCCTTTCATATTCAGCCAATGGTATATAGTCAGCTGGCTGGATAGCAATGTCAGCTAGCCTGTTGTCTTCATAAGCTGATATAAGTACAAATGAGAACGTTTGAAAAGACCAAAGTCTGTACCAGGACTTTGCTTATCATAATGAGAAAGCATAACATTTCATTTAGTACAATTCTGCAATATGTAGGCATTATGATGATTTATACAGTGTGACACATTCTCTTGTACTGTAATTATGTGCATTTGTCTTCTGAGGTGACCTGACATTTAGATTGTCTTGGCCTGTCTCTTTAAGGCCTGGACACACCGGGCCAATTCCGGCCGTCAATAGATGTCTGGCCGTCGATGAGCGTCCTGTCGCCCTACTCAGATTGGTGTGTCCAGCACCGTTGGGAGTGAAAATGGAACGCTCGCTATTTGTTGTTTGTATATATCACGCAGTCTGTCTTCCGGTTGCCTCTTTTGAATTAAGAATACACACTACCGCCGCCTGCTGGTAAGGACAGTTAATGCCACTCACGCATGTGCAGTGCGTACGTGCTACTTGGCCGTCGGCTGAAGCCTTTGCGGTGTGTGCCAGTGCGAATTTTTGGCCAAGACGCAGGAGACGTGAGGCGACACAGCAATCGGGTCCGTCGGGACGTGTTCTTTGGTGTCAGTTCGGTGTATCAGGGCCTTTAGATGTCTTAATGCCTAGATCTTTTTTGTTTCTGCAATAAAAAAGACAGGTCGGTAAATTGATACATTATCATGAAATCCCAGTCTGACAAGTTATATTCACCAGGCAATGCATTTTTCTTTTTCTTTCATTGTACATTGCGAAATGTAGATGTTTAACTTTTACCTTAGAACCACAATAGTAGCTGCACTCTGCCTTCTGTGTTCACAGATTTGAGTGTTAGGTAAGATACTGTATGCACCCAGCGTTATGTCTTACTGCCTTTCTTCAGTATCATTATGAATACCTTTAAGGATTATGGTAGTCCTCTCTGCAAGGCTTCCATAGAGGTTACAAAAAAAAGGGATACTTTCATCCAAAATATCTTTAATAATGGTTTCAAAATTATTTGATGCTTTCTTTTTCTTCTTTTTCAACAGAGACTTGCTAAATAACATCCATAGCCTTCCTACATTCATTTAAGGGTTTCTAAAGGCTTTTACTCCTTTTGTTGAGGTTCAGGGTTTGTGAGCACATCAATTGGGCTCTAGCTCAGAATAATGATTATTCCCACTGTTTTACAGAATAGATGGTCAAACAGCCCGAGGCTACAAAAACAAGTGGAAGGACTTACAACTTGGAAATAAAACATTGCATACATAAGATTCATTTACAAAACAAAAAATGCACACGTGAACAATTAAACAGATCTTCAAAGCATCGACTAGAATAAAAAACCTAAAAACAGGGGATATATTTGCTTCTTACCAAATACAGAATACCAATATATGTGAAAACTGCATGAATAACTTGTTTTGGTCACACTGTGTGTTTACTGGCAAAACTACATTTATACTTTTGTAGGGGAATTATACACTCATTGCCATGCATACAAATAAATAGGCCTATGCAGTCCGATCCCTATGTTCTGATTGAATAAAGTAGATATTTATTAAAAGTCATAACTGTTACGCATATAGTGGTTGGTTCTTTATACTACTGTTTTCTAAATATTTGATTACATTCGTTTTTATATAACGCCTTCCTTACAGTGCTAAATATCACAATATAATTAAATATATATATTAAGGTTACGCAGATTTTTGCAATAATTCCCCCACATATTCACCGCACCATTCCATGCTGCTTTAGTAAAACAGCAGCATGGAACACAGATATAGAACCTGCTTCTTTGTGCACTGATCGTCCAGTCACTGACAAAAACACGGGATCGAGTCCTCAACACATGCTCATGATTACATGGGTCCACATTGACACCCTGCCCCATCACTTGTTTTTCAGTCCCCTCCATCTGTATATTCCTCACGTCTGGGCAGCTCTTGATTTGAGCTTTCTGCCAGCTCTTCAGTGAGAGGCAGCTGGTTATTGATAATGTTGCCGACAGACAGCAAAACACCCAGCGCACTGTTGAGGCAGAATCTCAAATACATGTTTCTAGACTAGCTTAGAGTAGAAGACGGTGTCAAATCTCGGACTCAGTTAAACTTGTTTTCACAGCACGCTATCATGGCTCCAGGATATGTTCTATAGCATGCTATGAAAGTTGTGTTTCAGAATACACAAGCCATGATCATTGTGAAGAAAAATAACAATATGTCAGCAGATGGTTTGGTACTGGCCCATGATTCAAAATAGTATATTAAAGGACCAGTTTGTTGAAACTACAGGGATTGATTAGCAGAAATGTGATATAGTATTTACAACTATGTTTTAAGAATCACCTGAAACTGGTATTAACATGCGTCGATCAGATCACCAGGGATGAATACAGATCAACGCGATACATTGTGATTCGATCACTTGAAACATTTGTATTTTTAGGTCTACTGTATACTGTTATTACAAAAACTGGCACCAATTCATGGACGTTCGAGAGAATAAACATCAGAAAAAAACAATCATAACTAACATGGATTCCAGCAATAATTGATAAGAGTAACTGCCACTAACATCAGGGTTTTGTCTAAACCGGGTAACAGTGGCTCTGCGCCCTATTACTTTTGGCGTGTGCCTTCATACCAAAATACCGATTATCCCCGTAAAAGGTTAAAGTGATGCCAGAGAACAATATTTCTGTTTGACAAAAACTGTATAATTACGCAAAAAATGGTCAAATAGGCCGTCAGATGGCATAGACAGCTTTTCTTTTAACGTTTTTGTATGTTGTTGTTTACTGTACGTCCGTGCCACCATTTTGTATACAGGTTTCATGTTCTTGCGAGAATGTATATATCTTATATACAGGATCAGCGCCACAGTATTGCCCTGATACTATATTTTTCTCGAAAAACCCCTGTACTTTGTCCTAAAATATGCTTTCATACAACATTCAAAATTCACAACTGAAATGTGAAACATATGGATGAATCTGAATGATTAAGTGTGTCTCACATACAGTAGGTGTCATGATTGTATCCCACAAACACAAGGTGCACAAAATCAGTTAACGAAGTAAAAAAACATTCAATTTAAACAGTTTTGGCTTTTATTGTGTTGCATAAATATGTTATGTGTAATAATCATGTTGCCTGTTGGGAATACAAACAAATATAATGTGTCGCAATAGGTTTAGCAAATGTAGTCATTTCAAGTGATATCCGGCTGGATTTGATAGGTGTGTTAAAGAAAGCAGGAAGTCATACAGTATAGAATAAAGTCAGAATAAAGTATGACAGCTTTTGTTTTATTTAAAAGAAAATCAGACTCTTCAGTGCTTTTCAAGTCGTTCCTACACACAGCATGTGCTCACTGCTGAAGAGCTGTCTGTGTTCATTATAGTTTCTTTGCTTTGTGTTATATCTGTCTAAGTTCTGCTCTCCCACCTGGACTCCCCCATCGCCCCGGCTCATAACACAGAATCAACACAGTCAGATTGCTGGCGACTATATAGCCACAGCTCCGACTGAAGAGTCCGACATGTCTGCTTCTTTCTGCTAAATTATATAGTACCTACATGTATTCAATTTGAACTCTGTGTAGTCGTTTTTTCCTGAATGTGAATATAAAACCTCGTGAATTATCCATAGGATGAATTTACTGATGTAACATCTTCGGGACGGGGTGCAGTGTGTTGCACGGTGCTTCCATTTCAGATGAGTCTTTGTTAAAACTGTCATACAACCGCTTTGTCTCTTACCAATTGCAAAATGTAATTATTTAAAAAAGAATGCATGAATGTAATTTCTGGTGGGATGCACAATAAGCAACAAAGTCAGTACAAAGGTATAAATATGTTTAGTATATGTTTAAAAAATGAATTGTTGTTTAAGGACATCAAAATAAATATTCTTTTGTCAATGCTTTTTGGAATTATTCTAAAACAGTTCTACACAATGGCGTAATAATGTTCATATATCTTCTGATTATTATAACTTACTCTGATGGCGGATGATTTATAACTGACTGCATTGCGACTGACAGTTGAATGAGAAATATTTGGGTTGTTCCTCAGCAATCATTTGTGATGGCACATTCAATTTCAGAGAAGAGGCTTGTTGATATTTTAACAAAACTGTGTAACTATTTGCGTGTTTCAGAGATTTAAGTACTTTGCTTAGAATGATGATATGATCATTTTAAAGAAAGTTTTCCAGTGCTTTAAACAGTCACTATGTCCATACACATCGGGCCATTTTTCTAGGAGCCCATTGTTTTACATTTCCCAGTGGACAACAGTATGTGATCCCCCATTGTTACAGTTTGGTCGCAATATTTTTTTCACACCATGGGGAAGGCATGATAGCCCCACTCTGCGTCTGGTTGGCTAGCCGTGGTATTTTTACGCTTAAACTTAGTCAATCTCACTTCTTATGCCTAAACCTCACCTACCCAACCAACAAAGCAAAGGAACACTACTTGACGCGGTAGTGCGGGTCATTATTTTGTAATCAGAAAATATAAAATATGGGGAGGATCTGATAGGGTCACTCTGCATAACAACAATCCACGCGCATATTCTGCTTGCTCCAGAGAGTTAATTTTTTCGAAAACACTGCGCCTTTGGAATAATAGTTGTTTATTCATGGAATAACAGTTTGTTGGAATAATGGGTTTTTGGCACAGTTTTTCCCATCCGAACCATGGGCAGTCGTGTTGAGACATGATGTTTTTACTTTTCTGATATAAGCCAAATGCTTGAATTTAAGTATTGAAACATTTACCCTAAAATGTTTATGTGGTTTTGAAAGTGCCTTTTGAGTGACAAGGGGTGAGAAAAAGGGGAGGGCCTTAGGGACTCGATGCCAGATACAAATTGTAGGGATCAAGCTGCAATGAATGCATTTGTGTGGATCTGTGTGACCTGAAGAGTGGGTGAGTTGGGTAGAGGTCAGAGGTTATCCGTCATTCGGGCAAAAGAATGGCTGGTCCGTTCTTTTTTTTCATCTAGATGTCAGTCTGATTCGCTCTCTATTGGTTTGTCTTGTTGACTGTCTATCTGCCCTCCTGCCCATCTGGCTGGAGTGAGAGGGCATGGGGGCCAAAGTGTGTATGGCAGCAGGAAGTGCGAGTGTGTGTGTGTGTGTGTGTGTGTGTGTGTGTGTGTGTGTGTGTGTG
>CALSBZ010046897.1:114802-125191 GCA_943591055.1 Gobionotothen gibberifrons | reverse complement strand
TTCTTGAAGTCAATGTTTTTTCTGAATGGGTTTTTTCTTAAAGGCCTGAAATAAAGTTGGGTTAAAATAGACTTTTGAGATTCTGTGTGTCCTAAAAATGGTGGCTGCTAACAAGTGGCTAAACGAGGCTGCTAAAGGCAATCACGCCGAACTGAAGTCCACCTTTTAGTTTCAAGCTTAGCGGTGGTGATACGCAGCCATGCAACGTGTATCAAACTTTGACGGAGTATGTGTGGACTCTCAGCATTCATAATATCCAATAGAGAGTTTGTTTCACCCTTGTAAAGCCAAACTAGCAAACACGTTTTTGTAGAGGGGTACCTTGGTCAAACTTCAGCATGCTCGAGTGTGTGGTTTGACCATGTCCAGGATAACGACGGGATCCAGTAACGGCACAGTAGGCCAGTACCAGTGTTTTGAAGCGAATGATGGCCGCCACAGGTAGCCAGTGAAGCGATTGGAGGAATGTGTTAGTGTCAGGCTGGAGCATTCCGGATGTTTCTGCTGTAGTTCTGCCATTAGTAATAGGCTAATCCTATGGTATTTTACATTGCATAAATTAGCAGTAATGTATTCCTTACTCACATCTCTAGTATTCTTACTTATCATAACTCACTGCATCGCCTAACCAGAACACCCCGGTTGAATTTCATCCTAAAATTCAATATTGATATGAGCAGGTAGTGAGACCTAACAAATTGCTTTAATCATTTGGTAAAACTTTAATAACCCAAAGCAGAAGGCGTGATTAAAGTCAGATGGTCATCATCAGGCGACCATGCAAGTCTGGACAAAATTAAATCCATCCACTAGTTGTTGAGACATTACAAAGGCCATCATTGCCATCCACAGAATCCATGTCAGCAACATGTTTAAAAATGACTCTACAAAAAGCAGAATTGTCAATACACACCCTTGAAAGGAGCTTGTGTGTGAGGCCTATCAACTCGCAGGATATACGGTTTCTCTGGCCAGCTGCAAACCAACTTCATTATCTAGTCTCTTCACCTTGCCCCTTCCACCATTTCAAAGGCAGGAGAACATAGGAACAGATAAGGAGTTTATGTATGTGTCTTGGACTGGTGTCTCTTTTCCCTGCATCCCCTCTGTATAGGATGAACACGGTCTGAGCCAGTGGTAGAGGACTAGTGCATATCTATGTTTTCATCTTCATAGAAAAAATCATGCTGTTGATTCTCTTCCCACTTAAAAATGTGCAACACACCACCACACTGCTGGCCACTCACTTCCCTAACACAAAGGCTGTAGTATGATGCCAGTGTTGTGACACTCACCGTATGAGTGATTTTTTAGGTGCTTTAAGACGAAAAGACGCCCATTTTCTACATTAATATTGATCTGTTGTATTTGGCTCTTCAGCGATGATATGCCTAGATTTGACTGTTTAGTATTATGTTGGCTGTAGTATGAAGCTGCATAAGGAATCAGACTATATTAAATAAACAGTTTGATGATATTTAAAGATGTCCAGAAGGAATGTGGCTTTTTCAAAGTTTGCTCCCAGCGGTTTTAAAGAGTGAATGTGTTTTTAAAACAGAACACTTTAATGAAGTGGTGCTCATGTAGCGTTATTGCAGCGCTATAACTATTTTATTCACGGACAACCTCATAGAAAACAGTCACACATCATATTCATTATCGATCATATAAATCTAAATCTAACTCTACATGTAACAATGTAAAACTAAATTCTCTTTTAAAAAAACGTTTTAATCAGCTGATACCGGTTAAGGACACCCTCATAATAATATTATTAATATGTTTGGATTTTAAAACCCTTTCCAATATAAAACACAAAATATATTTTGTTAAATGAACTGCATAATAATGAGTTAAACCAATACGTTATGACAGTTATCACGAAATCAATTTAGTTTAAGAATGGAACTACTTAAGTAAATTGAAATTATATTATACCTTTTTGCAATTACTAACAATGATCTTGCCTTAGTGTGCAGTGCAATTAACAGGGGCTGCATTTGCTGTTCTGCTTTGACTGCATGGCATTTCAGAACAGAGCATGTGGTGTTAAATATCTTACTACAACACGGGACGCCCCCATCTACCCTCGTTAAATAATACAATGTGTGTATTGGAAACCAAAGCAATACATGGGCTGGTTCTGAAAGAGTTGAAAGGATTCTGCTTTGTTGCAGACCGAAGCAGCAGCTCTGGGTCAAATTATAAAATAAGTTCTTATAACCCAAAGAGCAGCGCGTAAAGGTCCAATCGGAGCAGCGTGCTCATAAACAGCTAGAAGCAGTGCCTCCGGGTTTCCATCCCTCAATGGGAAAGTGAGAGGAGCAGGAAGTCTTAATACACACACAGCACAGGCATTAGATGTGCTCCTTGTGAAGTGTTCACCCCTACAGAGCTGCTGTGACCCGAGGCTTGTGAATGCCATTTCTGAATGCTAAGGTGTTCTACGGTATTTTACTGCTTAAAATGTAACTTATTCGTACTACAAAACCTCACTAAACTCCAATATACTCTGCGATATGTGTGTCCTTTAAATCTCCAGGCTAAGGAAGGTTTTTATCCTGAAAATTCACTCCATGGTGAATTTAAATAAATAAAAGTGACTGACTGATTAGTAATGATTTTAATGATAATCTCACACTAATTACATGTTCCTGAATCCTGGACCCTACACTCTTCCATAAGTGGGTCAAAAAGGACCCGTATTAGAATAATATGTGTTTTTATGCCATTGTTTGTCATTTTGGTTAAGAAAAATCACTTATATAATATTTAGTATTATATTTTGGTTCACACTAGAAATATTTTATATTTAATTTTTCACTATTTATACTTTTAGACATTTTTTTTACATTTTGAAAAAAAACGTCTTCCCATAGAAAATGCATGCGGGTCATTTTTGACCCACTTATGGAAGCTTGGGGTACAAATACAAAAACTACAATTTCTTAAAAATTCTAATGGCATGAAATCCAAAACATGCTTTTTGAGGAATAGCTGGAATATGAAATGATAAAAAAAATGTAATTACAAAGATACTTCAAGAAAACCACCTCACCGGGTCAAAAAAGACCCACTTGCGAATCTAAGGGTTATTAATGAAGCCCCTAATCTCACAGTAATTACACCAATGTTCCTGAATCATACATGAAAATAACTTTCCTTTCTTTTGTTACTTTTGTTATATATTACCCTACCAATAATAAGTGTATTGATTTAAGTGAAATCTATAATTGTATCAAGATATTCCAATTAACCTTTGCTCAATACAAATGTGTATTGAATAGAGCTTGAACCCATCGCAATGTAAATCAATGCAAAGCTGTCAGTTAGCTCTATCATGAAGTTAAGCAGGACTGTGATGCCCACCTGCTGCGGACCGCTCAAAGAAAAGCTAACGTCCTAGCTCTTCTGATTGTTTCCCCCCGGCGCCTCGTCGGTTTGCCTTTCTGATCCGTGAGCTCTTTGTTCCACGCTGTAGGTATACCATGTTCAGTCAGGGATATAGGACTCATTTGTTTCAATTTGATTTGTGCATAACTTTCCTTACCGAAGGAAAAAAAGAGAAGTGTTTGATATGTATATTGTAAGTATTTTTCAAAAACAACGTGAGCCCTTCATTAGAGGAACACAGGCATGGTAATAGGTATGGGTGGTTCTCTTTGGAACGGAGAATATATTGGTTTCAATTTGCAATTCTTCTGTTTAATTGCTAGGCGAAAAACAAAGAGATCCAGCTGCTTTCTGACACCCACATCACTTCTCTCACCCTCACAGATAGAAAGATCTCTGCACAGGAAAGGGCTGATGAGTGACGGAACAAACTGTTTTCCCTTCTCTCTGTACATCCACCCAGCAGCCACTGATCAATACTTACTCATGATGTCTTGCTTTTTCTCTCTTCGCCCTGCCTGAACCTTCTCCTTCTTTTTCCTTCCTGTCCATCCTTTGTTCTTTTCTGACGTCTCTCTTTCTTTTTCCTCCCACAGTTTGTGTTCCTTCATTTCCTTTCCTTTTTTCCTTTGCTTCCTATTCACTTTCTTTTTTCACCATCTACCCTCTCCTTCAATCCATCTTTTCCTCCTCCTTTGTCACTGTTTTACATTTCCTCAGCCTTTCCTCTCCATCCCTATCGCTGCCTCTCTTCTCCTGCATGCACCACAGTAGCTGCCTCTAAGGCAATCAAACAGTGGGAGTTTTCAACACAGCAGATGCGCTGGATGGATGGGAGGATGAGTGGAAGAGGTTGAGCGGCAGGCTTGGAGGAGAGAGGACAACCTACACCTGTTTTCGTGTCAGAAACGTGACAGAACACAGCTTCTAAATACGTTTTGAAATGATGTTACTATATTTAAAATCATTCGATTATTTCAACTTAAGTGTGGAACTCCAGTCTAGAGTCGAGCATCAGTCAGGAAATCATCTCTTCTTATCTCAAGTCACTCAAGTTGTCCTTCTTATATCACAACTTAGCACAAACAACACTCCTAATGTTAATGTGACAGGCAGTGTGTTCTGCCTGGTATGACAGAGTTAATTACAATAGTGCCATGAGTCAGTATTTGCCATCCACGGTCTATTTACGCTCAGTCACACACAAATGACTGGGAGTGCGCGCCCGAGCTTCACGTAGCATTTACCCCTCACATATCGCCCGCCCTCCTCGTTGTTGTTATTGTTGTTACTGTTGCTGCCATGCTAATTAATTCAAGACTCCAATAATAAAGTATAAGTAGTAAAACATAACGCCAAAGCCCCGGGGAGCCAACAGCATAATTACACAACAGTTTAATTTGCAAGCGGTACATTGTAATTAACGCAGTGTGGTTTGTAAGGCGCCATCACGTGCATGTTAAACGCTGGAAATGGGCTTTAGACTGCTCAAGTGCTTCATCGCTTGACACGTCAAAATAATCTGGAGACTGCATCTAAAGCACAGTTAACACCAGTTGTTAGTAGGATGAAAGGAGGGTTGTGATACTGCAGGCCGTGTGTGTGAGGAAGCAGGCAGTGTGTGAGAGGAACAAATAAAGGGAAACATTATTATTCATACGTAAAACCCATATGAGTGTGTTGTGTGTAAGAGGCAGACAATTCAAATGCCTGTCTCCGTTTGCTATGTTTCAAATGTACTTAATATGTAAATGTTAACAAAGAGCTTGGATTTATTTAAACAATGTGGGAGGTGGCCAAAATACTGGGGAAAAAAATGAAATATCCCTCTTAGGCTATGTAAAAATTGTGTGAAACTCCCAGTCTTCGCTGTTTCCGTGTTCTTTCGCACCTCCTAAAACGTTGTGTCCCTCTGCCTGAATTTCTTTCTTATCGCTGCCAACATTTGTTTGTGTTTTTTAAGGCACAGGGTCTAGATAGGCTTTTACCAATCATAGGGTCAGCGGTTTGATCCCACACCCAGCAGGCACTGACCTGGACAAATGCTACCTTCTGCACTCATCTTGACATGTGGCATAATGATGAAGAACACTCATGGGAAAACACAATAGCCATAAAGTTGTTCTATGCCAAGTATTTCAAGAGATACCTAATAATGGCTGTTAATGAAGAATAATGAATATGTTTCATTTTGTGCCCTCCCAGTCTTAAAATGTGCAAGATACTTAACCCCACATTGCTTCCATAGGCATGTCTGTACTGAAGTGCACGTAAGTTACTTTGAATTTTTTTTAAATAATCATAAATCATGTAATGTAATAGAAAACGTTATTTTTAATATCTACATAAAACCTGTCCAATGTGACTGAAACTTCCACTTAATGTTTTCATATTTCTAAAGAATCTATTTCAGCCTGCTGCTGAGACACAGGAGGAAACGTCGCTGTCCATGGTGCTGAAAGTAAAGCTGCTGGAGCCGCGTGGCCCTCCTCGCGCTCTACACCGCACCCCGTCACTTCTGACGGCTGCACGCGCTTGATTCGGCTCTGTCCTCTCTGCATGTATTGATTAATTATGATCGGGCCGGCGGGGGACCAGCTTTCATGTTAACGCCCGCCTCCTGCGTTGTCTCCCGGGAAAGACATCTCAACTACAAAACGACTTCCAGTGCGGCGGATAATCAACTTTTGTGAGGGAGAAGAAGTGTGGAAGGGCACAGAGGCACACACATAAAAGACATACGAAACACAACAAACACACAAAAGAAGGCTACCTGTATAGTTTGGCGGTTGTAGACTTTCACTACGTGGAAGTTAAAACTGTAAATCCCTTTGCGCGGTGAGATGAAATTACTTCTCTCTTCGTCAAAATTCTTCCCAACGTTTACTAGAACCTAAACGAAAGAAAGAAAGAAAGAATTAATTGATACAAAAAATACTTTATCCTGCTTTTACAGGATTTCTACTCAGGCACTCTGTGATCACAAGATTACATAAATAATGTATACACAAACAAAGAGCATTTTAACAACTAAAGTCTTCACTAAATGTAAACCCTTTTGTTTAGTAATATTCTCAGATAAACATGGTTTATTATATCAAAATGTTCAATTTATTATCAGAGAGTGAAACCTTTTCTATAGTCCATATTTCATTTTTCTAGTCTACTTTTTCATCTCGTAATCCTTCCTAAAATAGCCTTTTGAAATGGACTCTAACGGCCCCTGAGGCCCCGGACCACACATTCAGATCCACTGATAGTCTGCTTTTATCTAGGCTCCCCCCCTCTGTGAGAACTTCCAAACTTTATGGGAAATGAAAGGGGACTTAATTCATCTTTTAAATGGTATTTTCAATTATGTATCTGCAGCCAAATGACTGGTTTTATGGACGGAGGCGAACTATGGCGTGTAATTGAACGGCAGTTTGAGAGAGAATTAACCTTTAACGGGAGGCGGGGAGGACTCAGCCCTCGCGACCTTCCGTTACTAAATTATTTGGCGAGATGTCAGTTCCCATATCCCTTATTGTCAGCTCTGAAAAGTTGAAATATTCAAAGGGCTTGTCTACCAGCCTATTCTTTCCCAACTGCTACCTATACAAATAATCGTTACCGTCAGAGACAGATTCATTTCCGCTCCGTTGTTAGTTATCTCGAGTGGAGATGTCCACGAGACCATTACCAGAGGTGCACGAGATGCAGCTGCGCATAAATCTAGCCACCATATCCACCCTGGATTCTATTAACTGTATATGTATGCACAACATGCTCCTAAAATGTGTCAGCCTGAGGCTAATTGTACACACACCTTTTAACCCTAACCATTTGTATTAGTATCAACGTGCATCAAAAGGAAAAACAGGGTAATAAATAGGAAAAAAACATCCTATTTTTTGTTTCTGGTGTTAGTATGAAATGTGTGACATTGAAGTCTACTTTAAGCCATTAATTGGTTGCTCAACGTGTATTCCTTCCAGGCTTTTTTAACAACCGTCACACAAAGCAAGCCATATACACATTCTCACACAAAACCTTTAACTTTAAATGTTAGCTGATAATTCTGTCATCCGGTATAGAGTAATATTCCCTTGAACTAAAATGGCGTAAAACTGACGTAAAACTGACTGATAACAGTTGTAAACTAACTTTCCTTCCTTGATTTGTTGGTATTTTAGAGAACATAAATGTATTCTCCTACCCGGTCGAAGTAGATGACCATGGTCCGGTTGCTCATCTCGGAGGGTTCATGGTTGGTGTTCCGGACTGCAGAGAACGCCACTTTGGCGCTGCCGGAGCGCACCGAGATCCCGAGCGCGGTCCCTGTGGGGTCCGCGGCCGGGTTGGAGTCGCACACCACGAGGCACTTCCCCTCCAGGATGATTGGTTCCGTCTCGTTCTGAGCGCGAGCCGGGCTCAGCGCGAGCCACACGGCACCCAGGAGGCAAAACGCCAACATACCGGACCAGAACGATGAACTTCTTCGCTCGTCTTCACACCGTCCGCCGCGGGTCTATTCCCCTTGAGAAAAGTAAGGTAGGAAGAGTTTCCCAGTGTTCCCCAGATGAACGTTAATGACGCTTGTTTTACAACTAGATGCCACTCCGTCTTCTAGGATTGAATGTGCCCACTGCGCACTGTTTCTCCCTCGCGGAGTGTCTGGGAGGGAAAACCACACGGTTTATTTCTAGGCACCTCTCCTTTTTTCTGAAATCAGTTTACTGTCCCTGCATCTCCAGTGGAGTCGCCAGTTTTCACCTCTTCTTTTCTTCTTTCTTCACTTCTCAGCAGCTTTGCTGTCACTTGGAAACACAATAAGCGGGAGTCGCGCGCTGTGCGGAGGGGCCCTGGACGAGTGACGAGGCAGCAGAACTCATAGCGCGCGGGGGGAGCTCCGTCTGCTCTCTCTCTCGCGCGCTTGAATTATTGATATGTGAGATATGAGAGTTTCAAACACAAAAGGCTCGAGAGGAAGGGACGAGGCTCGCGAGCGCAAGATGCTCCCGCCCTGGTCCTACTTTTTTTTCCACAGACCCCTCCCATCCCCCCGGTAATTGAGACCCATCATGGGATTAGCGCGTGCGCGTCTTCGATATTTTCCAATCACTGCGTGCAGACCGCCCCCTCCCCGCCCAACTCCCTTCTGTAGCATCTCTCTCCTTCCCTGCTTTCCTCCTCCCTTAGTTGTTCTTACACAGATATATCTTTCTATCTGTCTATCTATCTCTCCATCCATATATCCATCTATCGTTCTATATATCTATCTATCTATCACTTCTATTTGTAGCTACTTCTCTCTTTCTTTTACTTTTCTTTCTCACCTACCTGAACACACTGTCTTCTAGGCTTCATATTACAGGGTGAACCTCAGAAATCAGTAGCTGTCCTTATAAACGGTTAGCCATGTAAGCTGAGTGCACATGTTCACACTGATGATGTGTTCTGCCAGTCAACATCATCATCACCATCATCACCATCATCATCACCATCATCATCTTCATCATCACCATCATCATCCTCATCATTATCATCATTATCGTCATCATTATCATCATTATCGTCATCATTGAAGCAGAAGACTGCCTGAAAACGAAGTAGTTCAACTCTTCTGCAAAGATTCATTCTCCAGGGAGTGTAAAACCTCCGGTAGCATATGTATGATCTCTAAAGTGTTCAGAGGGATTTAATTAAAGCTGCAAACAAACCCAAACAGACTTGGTTAAGGCATAACAGTTTGAAGAAAAAACACCAACATATCAGGAAACATTTAGCATCTTTAGTAACGTGTCAGCGATGAAAGACACCACAGGGAGGTGCAGCAATGCAGAAAGTGTGCCAAATGAGCACCACAGGGAACAAAGCCAACAGGGAGGCACACACAGAGCAGGTACTTTTTAAAGGAGTATTCCAGTGAATAAGTATGACGCCAAAATAATGTTCAAATTTGATGCAGCACAGGGGGAGATATCTTGCCCATCTCATTGAAAACGCTTTACCTCCTTCCACGCCTTGAAGTAACTTGACAGCATCTTTTATTAGCTTGTAGCCGTGTTTTTCAAATTCTACACTTAACAGGTTTTCAGTTGGAATTTGTAGTATCAAAGCCTGAGCAGAGTCTTTTTAAGTGTATAACTGAGTTATTTTCTTAGCGTTAAGAAAGCTCTCCGCAGTGATACAATCAATAGTGAAGCTGTGTGCATGTGATGAACAGGTCCTCGCTCATCCACGTGCGCTGCTGCCGGACGCTGGTTGACGCTGTGGTGCACTTCCGTAACTGTGGGAGACGGAGGAAACTAAATAACTTGATTTGCATGGAGTGTGATGCACTGGAAATGACATAGTGCTATTCTTGCACTATACTTCCTGTGTGCATTCACATGGAGTCATTAGTGCACAAACTCAAGAGTTTTGAATTACAATATTTATATAAAATTGAAAAACCTTTAAAAGCCTATCAGAAAAGGTTTATCCTCTTCCAGTAAACGATAATACTGTAATGGTCAGATCAAGAAATGTGACTTGCATCACAGCAGCTCCATGTGTAACATCAACATAGACACATATCAAGACACAATACATGAAAAACAAACAACAAACAACAAATATTTAACATAACAGCACAATTACTGAGAGAAAAGCTGCTCAAAGAGCCTTCAGCGTGCATTTGATCTGGGCTTTAGCTCTGTATTTACTGTGAGGATTGACTGATGCACAAAGTAGTGCTTCCGTCTGACTTTATTGAATCTCTGATTAGATGGTAGCAGTTTGTCACAATTGAACTGAAGACCAAAGTGCAACACACGGGAAATCAGGGATAGTCGGTAACCAGCTTTATTGTCAGCAAAAGACTGGTAGTAGACAACACGGCAGATAGAAGGCAAAGGGTTGTCGCAGATACAGAACCGGTCAGGGAGCAGGCAAGGCAGAATAATCCGAGTTCAGGCAGGGTCAGGAAACAGACGAGACAGGATGGTCTGGGACAGGCAGGGTCGAAACCGG
>CALSBZ010046897.1:85938-105708 GCA_943591055.1 Gobionotothen gibberifrons | reverse complement strand
TGGAAACGTTGTTGATGGAAACGTTGCCCGTTAACACTCCGGAAGGCATCGATGGAAACGTTGTTGTCAGATAAATCCTGGTTCAGCCCTGTTTCCGCAAATAACTACACTCCAGATATTCAATTTGACTCCTGACTGAAGCCTATAAATATTTTTTTTACATTTTGACATTATTTGTAGGATTTTCCTTTTGGTTATTCAGTTTATATATTTACTAAGAATGCATCAATCTTTAAGTAGAATTCTATAGTGTTGTAGTTGGTTTTGTGCTGTTGTGTATTTTAAAAGTAGAATATTTCCTTCTGTATGCTGTTAAGTTGGAGTATAAAGTAGTATTCATTGGAAATACTCAGGTAGTATAAGAACAATATACAACCAAAGGGCAAAAAAGACATCAGACCATGTACAGTAGTAGGATAAAATGTCGTCTCCACAGTAATACAGCTCCTCTCAAATCTAATTTAGCCCCCATGTGAGGCCACTCTTGCTGTGCTCTCACACCTGCTGCTGACCTCTCTCGAACACTGTGCAGTATCATTGTTTTGCTCTGTGTTTAATGATGTATCAGCATTGTGAGGTTCTGATGCAGCAAGTTGGCACCATCTAATTGGTTATTTAAAATATAGTTGTCGTGGCATAAGATTAATTAACATCCGCTCTATAGTCTTTATTCATAGGCATATTTTCAAAGTGGGGCTGCCATTAAGTGAATTATTGGCTGTCATCATATCCAGCACTTCTGTAGAAATAATCAAATCAGATATGTAAAGCACAGGCTATAATCTCATTTTCTAAACCTGATTACATTTTGTTGACGGGACATTGGAGGGTCTGATGGTTGCTGGCCGTGACAGTCGGGTGCACTGCAAGGTTGTCACGTCCTATATAAAAGACTCCTCCATGTGCTGATTTTCAGGGCCCTTGGACTAGCGGAACCAAATTAAACAGTTGCTTACTTGTATAACTAAACGCCTAGGGTTATTTTCAAACACAAATATTTCCTGCAAGCGGCTTGGGTTTTTATTTGTGTTGATCTTTTTATGTTCTATGGGGTACGCTAATGACCAAAGTGATTATCTTTAAGATACCTGAGAACAGATATCACTGAAAATAGGTTCAATGGGGCATCAATTGTTCAGACCATCCTATTGGTTGTGACCGTCCTATTGGTTGGGGTTTAAATAGAAACTTGAAAGGTGATAATATGTCAGTGATGTGTGTTTATCATTGTTTCTGCTACCACCTGGTGGCCAATACATACTATTGCAGGTTTGAGGAAACAAATATTCAGCATTTCAGTATTAAACCCTTTTTTATACAGGGTGTCATTTTCATTTTCACGAGGTCACATTAAACACATGTAGCGCAGTATGTGTGGAATTTTCCCATCTGGTAAGTTTTAGTCTGCAGCTCAATATCATTAATCAGTGCAGTCGTCTAGTCTCCCAAAGGACGACTGACTGAAATATAAAAGGTTACTACCGGAATGTCAGAGTGCTATTTATTTCATATTCAATGAATATTAAAAAACATGTACAGCTCTCTTTGTTTTCTTTGAGAGAAATTACAGCTTCAATATTCAATAGGTAGGAAGTCCACAATAAAGCAGCAGTATTTATTACATGTTATATACAGTTATTAAATGTATACTTCAGTATATAATGGGTCAGTGGTGACTTCCAGTTATTGTTGTTTTAGTTATAGAGCCTAGATAATACATTGTTTTTTTGGAAAATGTTTTATTTATTTATTTTTACCATAGAGAGAGCACTCAGCAGGAACAGGGAACAAAGTCCCTTGGAAATCTGCCATCAATATTACATGATATCCATCTACTATCAACGACAATGTAGAACCACTCAGAGCAGACATACTTAATATCTGAAGCTTTGCCTGAAGTGCATATGTTCCCTCTCTATGTTTAGAAAATAAATGAAAAGTCTAGCCTGAGATGCAAAGTTGGATTGATGTAAAATCTAATAATAGAAACATGTATTTGACTTCTAGTTTTCCGAGTGTGCATATGAGCGATTTGATAAATACCTACAACCTCAGCCCATTCTAATGAATGGCTAAGGACATGTTCAGCTGAGTGTAGCTGATAGCAGTCCAGAGGGTTGGAACATGTTGCAGCACATTCTGTGTTTGGGACATGAATCATGCTGAGGTGCCCCTTCCTGCACTGCGAGTAAGACATGACTTAACGTCTTTCACACTGTGTTAATCAGTGGCAGACAGAGAGAAAACAAGCAATATCAAAGGAATTAGTGAGCCTCTTACAGTTTCACAGCCACAGTGTTTAAATAATCCTCTCACTCTTAATGGGTTTTTCTTTTCTTTTAATGAGACACATTGTCACACCAGCCTGTTTAGTCCGGTTGAACTGAGAGCATTTCCCCCCTGGGGCACTTGTTTTGGTTTGTGAATGCTGGATTCGAACTCTGGTCACACCAAACAGCTGCCATCTGGTCTGCCTCAATGAAAGCTCTCTGATCACTGCAATTGAACTTTTGAGCAGTTCATTAATAGTTCTATGTATACAATTGTAACCATCACTAAGCGTACCTTGTGTTTTTTTATTGTTACTCTCGATGGTATCACCGTGGCCTCCCGCTCCACAGTTAAAATTCTTGGCATTATCTTTGATGATGATTGTCCTTTAGGTCACACATAAAGCAAGTTTCACGGACTGCATTCTTCATCTCCGCAATATAAAAACAAATCTGACACTTCCTAACTCAAAACGTTGGAAAAAAACTCATTCATGCTATTATTACATCTAGGCTGGATTACTGAACCTCCCTTTTATAGGCTGTCCCACCACATTCATCAACATCTAGAGTCATGGCGTTCGGCTACCAAGCTCCCTTTCTCTACAAACGTCCTGTTTTATTCCCCATGTTCGTCCATCTGGTTCCTACATTTTATGGTATTTTATTTGATTGTATTTATTGTCTTTTGTTGTATCTTAACTCATTTTATTTCTATTTGTATCTTGTTTTGTTTTTTTCCTATAATGTTATTGTTTACAATGTTGTTGTTTGTTTCTGTAAAGTCCACTGAGACCTACGTGGTTTGTGATTTTGGGCTATATAAATCAACTTTGATTTGAACTTGTAGCCTATTAACACATTTCCTGCCAATAAATTGAAAAGCATCTCCAATACGTCTGTCCTCAGGTTAGCATGACTTTCCAAATCTTTTTGTATTATGTTTTGGATCAGAAGTTGACTCCCTCAATGTTTTCGTGACTTTACTGGTCTTTTAGTATTCTGGCCTCACCAGGCTTTGGAAATTATTTCACTTTGAATATGTACCTTCTTGGGTACGGTTGACCCCTTTAAAGTTTTAGAGTGGTAGTGAAAACAACTGATATTGGCCGTTTAATGGGGTGATAACATTCGAACCAGGTGGGTGAGCCTTGATGGTTCCATAATATGCCCAAAAGTAGTTTTGACCAAAGTTATGGTGTTGGCCTCCCTTGACTCCTCCAGTATCTGGAAACAAGTTCAGCAACTTCAAAAGGCCTCCACCTTCAGGTAGCAGGAGCTGTCACTCATGTCCTTAACCCATTAGGGTGAAGGACTTCCTCTTTGTGAAACGTGGACACGGAAATCATCATCACCATGTCTTTCAGATTTGTTATCTCTCGTACAGCTAATACTGTACATCGGTCTTTACAGAGCCATGCATGCGCCTGGATGGGCAGAATAATGATTTGATACTGAATCCAATTGAAACTGTATTTTTCAATTTGATCTGACAAATATCTCAATAATGTATTGAATAAAGTAACACATTAGAGATAGCAATGAGATCATTGGACCTGATTTCCAGTGTTGGGGGAATGTCAGAGGAGGGAGTCTGATTTTGACCTCTGTTTTTCTCTCATTCACACTGATATCCCAAGTGCATACAAAAACTCAATTTCCCACAATCCGCCCCCTCTGTGTGTCACGCTAATAGACTGAAGTAACCTCATAGCTGTAGTAGTGTATATGAGAGACACTCACCTTGACTTTTTAGGTCTCTCACACATATCTGATTAACTGTCATCACCCCTTCCTCTGTCTTCATCTCTTTGTCAGCGTCTCTCTCATTGAGCCTCTTCCAATTGCTCGGTTTCTTTTTTTTAATAATCGTTTTTCTCTATGATGATTCCCCCTTTTGCTCTAAACCTTGCTCAGCCGGTCTTTCATTTGACAAAATGAAAGGTCTTGTACTTTGTGTAAATCTCTCCTCAAAAGCCACAATATCTTTTTAATTAGAATAAATAAATTGTTTCTGGAGCTCATATGTACATGAGTTGTAAGGGAGGTTATAAAGTGGAGAAGGAAGAATAAAATGAATGTGAAAACGAGAGGGGAGGGAGGTCGGAAGAGGCAGAATAATAATTTACCAGTACTCACAGAAGAGATCTTTCGTGGAGCTCTTTATTTTTACGGCCTGACGCATATGGCTCTTCAGTGTTGTGCTTGCAAGTGTGTGTGTGTGTGTGTGTGTGTGTGTGTGTGTGTGTGTGTGTGTGTGTGTGTGTGTGTGTGTGTGTGTGTGTGTGTGTGTGTGTGTGTGTGTGTGTGTGTGTGTGAGCATATACGGTATACGTCTCCTGTGTACACACTCAGCCTTGTGAACAGTAATAACCCTCTGTGAACTAACAGCCAAAAAATTAAACCTTCACCCAATATGGTCCCCATAGCCTTTACTATTAACATACGCACACACACACGCACGCACGCACGCACGCACGCACACACACACACACACACACACACACACACACACACACACACACACACACACACAGGGTACATACAAAGAGAGTGCAACTAAAAACTAGTAGCTTTCATTTGCACTTAAATTGAAACGGTGACATCTGCCGCCCTTATAAGTAAAATAATGTACTTCAGTCTTCACAGGAAACCAGGTGCTAAGGTTTAGGCAACACAAACACTTGGTAAGGATTAAGAAAAGATAGGTGTTTGGGTAGAAATAACTATGAAGGCGACAAAGGTGGAGCCACAGAAGAAAATAAATAAATGTCGGCTTTGTATACGACACAAACAGCTGATGAACTGACAGTGTTATTTGACCTACTCAGGCACCCGTCCTCCTCATCCTCACACAGACTTTCAAACTGTATACATGTAATCAACAAATATATTTGACTAGATACAACAGGTTACTGTGCATACACCTTTGTAGGTAAAGCTATGAACAGATTCTTAGAAAAGGCCTGCAGTACATATGTGCGTCTAACAATTTCCCTTTTATATTATTTTATCTTGAACGGAGGTAGGATATACATTCTGTGTAAGACTTATCTTTTTCTTTCTGTGTGTGTGTGGTCTGTGTAAGCTGTATGCAATAAAGGGTTTCATTTGGTTATGGGGCTTCAGAAGGGCCGTCCAGAGAAGCCTTAGATTGGATCTGCTGTGTGTCCAAGGAGAATGGGAAATAACATCAGCCGTCAGGAGAGGAAAGGTGAAAAATAACCTGTCATCACTTCCCTCCCTTTCTAAATCTCTCTCTCTCTCTTCCCCACCTTACTAGCTGTCCTCACTCTTACCTTTTTAATGCTTCCTTCCCTTTCTATCGCTTGTTTTAACTCTGTATTTAGCCCCTTGTTACGTAGGGATTTGTATATGGAGGCTTATTAACGCCAAAACTAAGGAGAAAACACAAATCAAATTCAAGCTGTTACCATGCTACCGTGTGAAGATTTGTGCGGGTGCAGAACAGATTATTGAGACAATGCAAATGATTGAAATCAAGGTTAAAAACTATAAGACAATGGTTAATGGAAGATTGTAGCTTCAGCTAAAAGGAAACAAAAGGTTTTTAAGTTGCACGTCAACAGAAAGAGTCATAGTTCTTGTGGTAGCTACAGTACAGGTGCTTGTCAGGTAAACATACAGAAAGGGATTTGAACAAATGACAAAACTTGGCTTTAAAGAAGTTGTGAAATAATCCCTTTCAGTTTTTCAAAAAAAAACAGGCAAAGCAGGCCACTTACTCTCGGGCCACAGTACTCCTGACTGTGTGTCATCTAGTTTGAACATATGTCATTGAAATGCTCACCAACAAAGGACAACATCAACTGGCATTATAAAAGAACTCAAAAGGAGTCAGGCTTCAGTTTATCGAGCTTGAAAGCCAGGTGTAGCTGCCATTACCAACTACAAATGTTTCTGTTGCATTCTTATTGATGTCTTTCAGATAACTCACAGGTGCCAAGACACCCTAGAGGTAGTACTTGCCCTGGCTTGACACCATTGCTTCATGTCTTTCCTTCGTCTGCCATCTAGCCTGAAATGCCCTCGAAAAATATTTAAATACAGCTTTTATTGGGGCCGCGTAGTATTCCCTCACAGGAAAATATTAAAATGCTCAAAGAGAGGGAGGACCGGAGGGTGATTAGATCTCCTTAGCTACATTTTGACTGAACTTCTTTAGATCTTTTTCTCTTTTGCCCTCAACCTGAATCAGTTTTCCTCCCCCTTTAATATCTCTTATCTCACTTTATTTCACACTCATCAAAGACAGTTTCTTGTGGCTTTTAGTGTGTAGCAAATCTGTTCACATGTAAACTGTAAAAAAAAAAAAAGGGCACGCAAAGAAAACCGTCACAATGGATGAAAGATAATGATTAGAGGTGAGAGGGTTAAAGCGTAGAAGACCTTGCGGCTGTTAGCATGACAGTTGGAAGGCAGGGGAAAGATGGGACTTGCGAGACGAGTGGGAGCGAGGGTTGTACATTAAAAGAAAAAATGTGGGAGAGGTGAGAAACATCAAGATATATATAGCTTTTAGGCAGGTGCAGCTTTGACAGAGAACAATCATGAAGGAGGTATTGTTTTACTGACTCCAAATGTGACAATAAAGCCAAATGTGTACGTGACGAGCATCGAGCTGCACATGAAAGATGTGACAAGAAGACCTTTAACTCTTGAATTGATGAGCTGGTTGTTTGACTGACCGGTAAGCAAACACACAAACTACAAAACTTCACATAAACACTCTTAACACACACACAATTTGGTGATTTGCTGTCAGAGTTAGCTCGTTTTCCCTCTCATTAATAGTTCCGGACAGTTTAGTTTGTTCATGATTTGAGTCCTAGAAAACGTGTGAAGTGGGCAGGCACCGAGAAAACGGCTAGAACAGAAATAGCCCTGACTCCTTCGCCATAAGCTGCTGAGAAGAGCGACTGGAATAGATTTGAATGGGAGGTGTAACGTGGGCCGTCAGTGAAAACACTGTTGTGTTCACCAGAGGAAGCCAGACATGTTGAAGAACATTTGGTATGCAGCACACTGAGAAGAACAAAACATGTCACCATGGCCAACAAGTTGTGAATGCTCTTTTTTTCTCAGAAGATTGAAAATCTGCTCCACAGAGTGTCCTCAATTCTAACAAGGTGAGTAGGACACAAGACTGTTTTGCATCTTTATTTATCTAGAGGAAAATCTTGTTAGGTCACAGGGTCATTTCTATATTTGTGGTTGTATGGAGGATAGTAATGGGATTTCTTACATGCATTCTTTTCATTACATGTGTGGGCCTGTTTTAATGTTTGCAGCTGTGTGCAAATATCAAAGAGGGTTGAGGTGTTGTGTTGACTCTGAAGATCGATGGTTGATCTCTCGGGAAGAGGAAAAGGCCAATCTTCTACTGTAATAACACTGACACACTAAGCTTTTGTGTGTCAGTGTGTGTGCCTGTGGAGTGAAAATAATACAGCACATAGTGTACACCTACAAGACATAGATATTCATATTAAAGGTCACCTATCATGCTATTTTTAGGCAATATCATAGGTCTCAGATATATAATAATATATATAAAACATGTCTATGAAGTGTTTTTGCTCAAAAAAACAAACAGATCACCCATTCTAGCCATGCCTCATATCCCTCTATTTCACTTCCTGTTTCAAAAGTGCTAATTTTTGGTATAAAGCTTTAAAAAAAGAAAAATGTATAATAAAAAAAAAGGAGGGGCCGAGCTCATACGGGACCCGGCAGCTACTGTCTAAACTAAATGCTGCCGTGATGATGCTAATGTAAACACCGACCATATTACGTCAAAAACAGTCGGGCATTGTTTCTGATAGCAACTTTCTGATAGGGCCGTGGGTCCACATTTCCGATATTACGTCATATCGGACGCAAATCTGGATCAGCTCCGTTGTACCCCCGTTTTTAGAGATTTGGGTACGGAGGAAAAGATAGAGGGTTTTATTTTCTGACGCTGCGTGAGTTCCCCGACACACCAGGGACACATATTTATGTATAAAAGACATCAAAAAGCGCATTTTGCATGATAGGTCCCCTTTAAGTTTAGTTTTGTGTGCCCCTGCTGTATTATGCGTCTGTCAAGGATAAAAATAATAACATTCCAAAAGCAATTTAAGGCAAGGTGTGTAGACTTTTTTTCCACTGTGATGTGGTTGGAAATGTGTTGTTCAATTATTCATGTCTGTTGAACAGATTTTATGGACCCAGGGGTTACGACATGCATTCAACATTTTATGTAGAGATGCAAATGAAATAGGAAAGTCAGACAAGAAGCTACACTAGATGCAGCAGCAATGGTTGAAAAAGGTTATTGACAACTGCTTTCCAAGAGCCTTGTATTTGGCTTTACAGATACTGTATGTGTTTACTTCATGTGGGCTCTTGTTACACACATTCAAAGCTCATTCATGTTGCTGAAAGGGAAGGTGTTCGCTTGAAGTAACAAACTAACAGAGATGTATAACTGAACTATCCATTTCCCCTTGACCTAATGTGGTTCCCTCTCATAGCACCATGTTTAGCGTGAAAGCTGTTAAACCCCTTACACCTGACACCAAATTGCTAACAGATAACATTAGAAACTAGCTGACTTATTATCAGAGGTTCAAAATTATTGAGTTTTGCTAAATTTAGAAGGGAGTTAGCTAGAGTATCCACAGGATCGACATCACTTGGAATGCCAAAGTGACAAAACATTTCCCGACGGTTAATCAACTCATCACAACATCCAAGATTTCAGATTACACCGGAGATCTTAACCAAAATGTTGTTCATTGATAATGTGCTTAATTAGTACTTTGACACAAAATTATCTTCCATCGCCTTGTTGGTCAGCTTTCCCTACCCTCATCCCAGGATGAAGGTTAGTTGTCTGTTGTCTTTCGGTATAGTAAACGGTCTTTCTAAACAAACGTTACAAAGCAGAACGTTGGAGGGCAAAAGCAACGTTTTAAACACAGTAAATACAGCGCTAGCGAAGCAGCGGTGGGCAATGCCCCACAGATCGATTAAAAAAATAATTAAACAGGTGATTGACCCACACTTTAAGGAAGATTTGAGCCTCTGAATTTTACTGTTTTCCCTACTGTATATTACTCTGTGGCAGACAGCAGAGCTCTGCTGTCAGTCCGTGAATGAGATAAGTGTCTGTGGTTTATTCAAAAGTCAGTAATACAGTCTGAGCTCTGAAGTAAACCATCTATTTGCAACCCATTGTTGCAAATCTTGTATCTAATGATCTTGTATTAGCTTGTGTACCAACCATTTAAAAAAGTATTGCCGTGTTTTGCGAGCCAGCTACTACAAATTGTGTAGCTGAGTAAACGAGCTGATGAGTGACGTGAGCTAGTTTATTCCTATTGATAACGTGCCTTAAACTTTTTAATTATTTCTTAAATATAACCACTGGTACCCTGCATAAAAACGAAATGGGTTTTATTTATTTATTGACTGTGGGCCGCTGGGCAAGTAAAGTAATTGTTTATGCCTGAACACCGTTAAAACCAAACTAGCCTAGCTATGTATTGCCTTATTCTGGTAAATAACACATGTTGACGTGCCCTGAAGCTGCCTCAGTATTCAGCAGGTATGTAACACATATTGTACGTGTTTGTAAGCACACAGAGCTACAATAAGTCCCCCAGAGAAACATGTTGTTAGTCACCACTAGCAACATTAAAAGCAAGCTCAACTTCACCCATTAACTGAGCGAGTTGGAAGGTGACTCAATCATTGTTGCCTCATTCAGAAAAAAGATGCATACCAGTCTAGACATGGTGCATTTTTAACCTAAAAAACATCTCAGTTGAAAAGTTTTGTTATTTATTTTTGGTGTGTGCTTGGATAGCCCAATTCGAGGCTGAAGGGAAACTTCAACACTAAACAGAACTGGTAAAGTTCTGGAAACTACAAATATAACAGGGAGCTGTTAATCCATGAAAAATATGCACCCGCTGAAAACATTTCTTCTCTTTTTGGTATTAAAGAAAGTTGGCACTCTCGAAAATGACATTGCTGAGGCTGAAAAGATTTTCAAACAGTACCGCCCAACATTTAAGTAAAAATATATTCAATTTTAAACTCTTCCACATCAGCTACCTTTACCTAGAAGGCAAAGCAGTGCACAGAGTGGCTCAGCAGACTAATTAACACTCCCAGCTTGTGTGTGTGTGCGTGTGTGTGTATTTCAGTCTGTTAGTGTGTTAAATACACCTGATTAGATTGTGAAGATGAAAACTTGAGTTTGCTTCTCATGCCCCCAATTAAATAAAATATATGCAGAGAGGAGAGCCTGACTAGTCCATTCACTTCATCTACATATTAAGGGGGAGATGGAGAGAGAGATGGGGTAAGCTTTGGGGGACAGAGAGAAATAGATGCAGGTGAGATGTGTAGAGATCGAGGGAAAGAAGGGTGAGGAGGAAAAAAGAGGGACACAAAGATAAAGCCACGTGACATAACTGAAGGCTAGACAAAATATGGCAATTCATTTAAAGTCAAGTCTTTTTAATACTTGCAAGTTGTGATTTCCAATTCAACAAGACTTACTTTTAATGATTTAGGGCTCTATTTTAATTCTGCATTTGCAACGACCAATCTAAAGCACTTGGAGATATGTTCAGGGAAAATGGGGGAGTATATACGTTAGCATACATGCTGTTTTGATCCCAACAAACAGCACAGTCCAGAATGTTTGAATGAAGAGAGGATTCAATTAGAGTGGTCAAAGAATTACCCTTTTTTTCTGATTAATGATGTGAAATATAAACAACCCTTAAATCAGACTTTAGTTACACCTGAGTCAAATTCAGGGAAGGTGATAGTCAAGTGCCAAAATAAACTATGCAATATATTGGACGTTAAGTACTTTGTCAGACTTCATATTTATCTGTGGATAACCCCAACGTTTTTTTCTTATTCAGAAGAAGACCTTAACTTAAAGCATTCTTTAATGTTTGAATAAAGCCTTATTAGTTTGTCTGTTTTGCTCATCCTCCTGTTAATATCTTTGGACGTCCTGCACTAAACTGTTTTATTGTAGAGATCACTACAGTATCTTCTTGATATTTTCAATTTTGTATGTAGGCTACTCTTAATATTTAAATGTTTTCATCAAATAAAACGTATTCAACAACAAAATTCAATAACGTGCTTTAACCACTAGGCGGTGCGGGTTAAAAAAACAGTGGTGTAGTTAATAAAACATAATAATATCAAACATAATATGACTATTAACTTTATTGTGAAATTAAAACAGAACGGTAAAGGACAATACAGTTTCAGTCTCTCGATTTGAAGCTTATGCATTGTACCATGAACCTGTATAGACCTGTAACAGTCAACTGCGTGAGGAGTTGGAAATGTAGTTCAGTAAATAATATCTTTAAAAACTACAAAAAAATCCCTTTCTATCAGCTGTGCATCGTTATGGTGTAAATATAACCTATCTACCAATTGGATCAAATATAAAAGTCAGCCGTATTAGTGTTGATACTGCAAGGAGACGTATTGTGTGAAAATAAATGGAAGATGTTGTTTAATTGCTAATATATGTATGATCCACATCACATATTCAGTTTTGGCGGAATTTCTTACAGTTTGTCAAAAGGTCTTCTGATCAGGGCTCTATAAATAAATATCTACGGCAGATATGTAATATTTAATGCAGCCGAACCGTGTATTACAATACCGTTATGTGATGACTTCCAAAGAGAAAAGCAAGAACACTCAGAATAAAGTATTATTTTATTTTTAAAAAATGTTTTTCCGATTTCATATCGCATAAACACCATATCCCGGCATGCATTGCGGCTAAAACAATCGATGTTTTAGCCTATCAAAACCTCTGAAAAAAGAAAGGTGTCTCTCAGAATCGAAAGAGAAAAACCCATGGGAAAAACACAAAAGCATTGTACACAATTTAAACCAATAAATGTCGTATAATTAACAAGGATAAACTGATGTTTTTTAGTTGATGAGTACTGCAGATATCACTGTTAAATCATTTGATCATTGGTTTTATTATGAAAACGTCAAGACCGGAAATACTGTTTTCAACCCGTAACTTTACATGGAGGCTGCCGCATACCTCAAATCATCTTCGTAATATCTATCAAACTATAGATCCTACATATCGACTGGACGTGGATTCTAAAAATGTTGGGTTTTACAGAGAGGGTTATTTGTGAATAAACGTGTAACGTCTGTAACGTTTGCATTCAATGGGAGCACTAGAGGGCGAAAACTTTAAAACATAGTTATAGGACGTATTAAGCGCTTGAACAAGCGACATATTTGGTCGTAATAAGGGCCTGAACAATCGGCCCATTTGGTCGTATGAATTGTTGTTGTTTGACGGCGCGACTGGTGAATAAATGCATGGCTGTAGTCGCTTTTGTTACTTTACCTGAAAATATCCAACCAGATCATTAAGAAACAGCCCTTGATATCGTCATATCTTCTTTTCAGTATATATTTATATTTTCCTGTATACAGTAAACAATTTAAACTTTGGTTTGTCTATCTTACCTTTGTAGGGCAATGAAATGGCTTGATGCATATTTCATGTGCGGTGAAGCGAGAAAGACAGTGGCGGTGAATGCGATTGGGGCAAATAAGGAAATAATCAGGAAGGTTGTAAATGTACAGTGTAGGTTTAAACGAAACAACGACTATGTCTGACTAAGTCTTGTATCTTTATCATTAATTTCTTTATCTAATTTAAAAATGAACTTAAGTGTCTCTTAAATGTCCCCTTTTTCTAATGATAATTTGTTTTTGGGGAAACAGAGTAGGACTCAGCTTTTATCCATGGGCCACTCATACAAGTTTACTGTACTGTAGGTGCAGCTTCAATAAAAACAGCAATACAATAGGAATTGAAAGCAATTTTTTCAGTTGTTATTTTTGCTTGCAGGTAGTATCCCCCACTGAGAAGAAGTAAGAAAGTACCTAAAAATGGAACACGATGGATGGGGATAGACTCCAACTGTGGGTTTTTTCAGGTTTTACACTGTATGGACTCTGGATCTATCACAGTATAAAGAAGGTGGAAAATGAGCCAGACAGATCACACAGCATTCATATTGATAACACACAATGATCCCAGATGCAAAAAAACTGAAAAACCCAAGGCTGAAGATAAAATCAGTGGCACCATTAGTAACCACTACGTTGCTTTGACAAATACTGAAGGGAGAGATTGGAATAGCAGGGATGGAGAAGTGGAAGGGGGGGTTGGGGGGGGGGGGGGGGGGGGTTGTCTAAGAGCTCAGTAGAAGACAGAGGCCAGTGAAAAGCAGAGCTATTTAAAACACAGTGAGGACCAATCCTACGAGCACTTACCTACAGGTCACATGCTGTTAATGGAAAACATGGAGTGATGGATAGAGGAGAAGGAAAGATTGTGAGCGGAAGAGGAAATGGGTCAGGGGCCGAGAGAATGTAGAGATGGCTTCCAAAAAAAATAGTGTCTGTAAAATAAACACCTGGAGGGTGCAACAGAGCATTACCAGTTATTCCTTTGACACGCTTTCATTTTGTTAAATTGCCATACTTACATACATACTGATGGTGTTTTATTATATTTCATGAAAAAACTCTATTTTAAAGTATGCTATAATGCATTAGTCAAGATAGATGAGGTCATTGAGGAAACTGGGTAAATACGACCTGGTGAAACCTTACCTGCACTATTACCATAATGACTCCACGCTTTTCGCAGTAATCAAGTTATTTTCAGAACATCAAAACATAGAGTACAGTCAGAGGAATTAAAAGTCATCACAGCCATTACAACATATGATTTAAAGTGGACCATCATGCTATATTTGAAAGATATATTGTAGGGCCATACCTATATAAAACATGTCTGTGAAGCTTTTTTTTCAAATACCAAACAGATCATGCACTTTAGCCATGCCTCATTTCGCTCTATTTTCTCTTTTCCAGCCCTGTTTTTGCAGGGGGCTGATTCTGCTTTTGTGGCAGACTACAGCGCCACCTACAGGCCTGGAATATGTAGTAGCAACGCTCCAGCGCTTTCGAGCGGTCTCTCATTCCCCTGATAGGTGGAGAGTTGCCCATATAGGCGGAGCACCCCTTTTCTGACATCAGAAACATTTAAATAATAATCAGATCCGTTGCAGCCCCGTTTTTAGAGATTTGGGTATGGATGAAAAGAGAGAGGGTTGTGTTTTCTGACACTTGGTGAGTTCCCTGACACACCGGGGACACATATTCATATAAAAGACATACAAAAGTGCATTTTGCATGATAGCTCCCCTTTAAATTAACATAGAGGGTATTATTTATCTTTTAAGGATAGAGGGTGTCGTTTTTCGCATATTGATATTCTGAACAATCTGTGCTGTTGTATTTGCTGTAAAGTGTCCCTACTGTAGGCTATTTTTATTATATGTACAGCACTTTGGCTCGACCAAAAATAGTTTATAAATGTGCTATATAAATAAAACTTGATTTGATTTGATGAAGTATGACCCATTTAAATGAACACATTTCTGGACTGCAAAAATAAGTAAAGGGTAAGTTGACAGGGGTGTGTACGGAGCCCCTAAAGGGACATGAAAACAAAAAGAGAGAGAGAACAAAAAAAGTCGGGATAACGGGTGAGTATCTCGTAAGCACGAGAAAGACCAGATTTCTTACACTACCCTGCTTGATAAATACTGCATGGAATCAGAGGAAAGAGTATAAGTGTTACAACTTCAACAGAGAGACATAACAATATAATCGAAACAGAAAAACTGTGCCCTCGTTTTCTTTCCCCTAATTTTCAAATCGTTTTCTGACTATTCTATTCTCATTGTGTCTCTTGGTGTATAAGTCTTTGACCATTGTGAAAGAACTGCCCTTGTATGTGCTACCACATCCTCTGTGTTTATTGATAATCTGGTAAATTGGGCAGATGCACTAGCTAATTATTGGTTGGACCAAGACAAATAAACACGTAACAAGAAAAGGACAAAATAGTAGAATAGTCTGTTTTACACTCTCCACATTCGCCCACATTTTATAATTATTTTGGTGTGAATCAGTATCTAACGAACAGAACCCTTTTTATGTTGAACAAAAGAAAAGTTTGAAATTGAAATGTATTTCAAACACACAAAGCTCAAATAAAAGATCTTAAAATAGCTGACAATTCAAATGACCTTTTTTTGCTACAGCTTGCTTTTACACAATAATAACATCCAATTAGTAAGAAAAGACAGACAAGCATGATGTCACCAGATTTAATCAAAATGTTACAGCTGGATTGCCTTTAGTGTTTTACCAAAACCTTTTGAGAGGCAGTCCATTAGCAGTGTGAGTCACCCCAGCATTTCGGTCACAGCCTCCTCTCCCTTCTCTGAAAAATCACTGACGTGATGCGACGGGAAGGCTGACAGCTGTGTAAAGCAGCGCACACTTACACCTGTCCACTCACATCACAAGTGAGATTATTCGCAGGAAATCAACAGCAGAGTTTACTGTATAAGTCTTGCACTCTGCATCCACCCTGCATTTGTAAAACTGTCATATTGCACTTCCATTCTTCACCCTCTTTTCTATTTTTAACAAATAACACCAGGAGCAGCAGACTAAAGGGAGATACCTGTCTCAGTTCAACAGATGGAATTGTACTGACTTATTGAAATATGGTTAGTTATTTATTTAACTATGAAACCAATATGAATGTACTTTAATATCAGCTATTGAAATGAAATGGTTGAGGTAGGAATATAAGCTGTTTAGCAACTACACTGGATTTTGATCTCATAATAACAAAAAAGGCAATGTATTTGTGTTTTGGTCTTGAGTAGACAAAAATCAATACCTTCTGTCTGCCTGGTTCATCCCCCAATGATTTGTTGGGATGTCTTTGTCAACGCTTTCACCCTTTTGTATTCCTTCTCTATATTTCCCTAAGTGTTCCATCATGGGCTCATTCTTCCTTTTTAGTTATATTTAGACCCTCCGGAAAAACGTGATTCTGCGATCGCAGAATTTACCGCATAAAATGACGCAGATTTTTAAAAGGCCGCATATTCATCAAAAGGCCGCATAATCCCCGCATTTTTCCACACAAAGTTGAGAACAAAAATATGAACTCGTCTTGACGTGAAGTAGTGATGACGTCATCAGCTCGCGCATCACAGAAGGTAAACAACACCGTAGGGTGAACGCGTGGAGCTCACACGAGAGAGAAAACACCAAGATGAAAAAATCTAATCCGTCTCATTTACCGACGAACATTTCTGCTAAAGACCGGGCAAAGCAGTACCCCGATGTCTTGCACAAAAGTGGGGGGAAACTATTCTGCACTCCGTGCAACTGTGTGTTGGAGCATAAGAGAAAATCGACGGTGACGACCCACTTTGATTCATTCAAACATTCGAAAATGCTTTCTGCTGCTGCGGAAAAGAAAGCCAAGCAACCTCCAAAACCCTTTCGAGGGCTACAAGAAACGAGGTGAGTAGCCTACAAGATTGAAGCTGGTCAGATAACGAACGAGTAAATGAAAACAGAATGAGGCGGAGAAGCGTGTGTGTGTGTGTGTGTGTGTGTAGAGGCTTCTCAATACTCAAATTTCCCCTCCTCAACTCCTCGACTCCTCGGTCCTCCGGTAGTGACCCGGAAATGAATTTCAGCGCGCCATTTTGAAGGACATCTCATTTCTCTAAATGCACACCGAGGACCGAGGATTGAGCGTCGAGGAGGCTCTCTGGAGGAGCTATAACCGAGGATACACTGATGGTTCCTCCACGGCTCCTCCGCGGATGCATTTCCGGGAACGGTGGAGGCGTGACGCACGGCCGGACTTATCTCAGCCAATCACAGCTCTGCATGCATCCCCATGATATTATTTTTGAAACTGCTTTCATCGCGTCGCGATGTTTCCAGAGAGAACAGCTGTGAGGTCCGTGCATAAAGCAGAGCAGTGTGTATAATATATATCACTCAGTGTAACAGGCCTACTCTCTTTATTTGCTTTAGTTTAGTAGATAACTACAAACAAAGAGTCGATATTTTTCGAAGACAATTTAGTGCTTCACATAATAAAATACACAACGGCTGTATCCTGATTATGCTTTAGGAGCTGTGCGTGGTACAGTGTGTAGATGTGTGTGTTGTACATTGTGTAGGTGTGTGTGTGGTACAGTGTGTAGGTGTGTGTGTGGTACAGTGTGTAGATGTGTGTGTTGTACAGTGCGTAGATGCGGCGGACAGACGGGTCTCAGTTGGTTTGGTGTCCTCTGCTTACTTTTAATACTTGTAAATACAACTTTTGGCCCGTAATTTCAATTCCCCATTTCCCCCATTTCAGCGACCAGAGAGAGAGGGGGGGGGGGGGGGGGGGGTGTATATCCAGTCTCTGATTGTGTTACGTTATTATGAGAGTGCTCTCATACTTTAAATGGTATATATGTATATAAATATATTTGTGTGTGTCTGTCCGCATCTGTAGCCTGTTATTGTCTCATTATGCCGCACTGTGAATGAATTAAAGTAAATATATAAGTCGTCATGAACACATCTGTCCATCAGACAGAGGGCTGCTGTGCCTCCTGTCATCATTAATGGACGTCTCTTTAAAATGACTGCTCAGAGGAGAGGAGTTCTCATTTCTCTAACTGCCTGCTGCTTCCCCTCCTCTCTCCTCGGCTCCCCTCCTCGGCTCCTCTGCTCGCATTTCCTGTGGGCGGGACTAAGTCTCGAGGATAGGAGTCGAGGAGGGGAGTCGAGGAGGGGACATTTAAGAATTGAGAAGCCTCTCATGTGTGTGTGTGAGAGAATGTGATTAAAATAGCCCAATTGCTTTTACAATAAATAAACATTGAATGTGTGTAATTGAATAGTAAAGGGGTTTAACGTTAGTGGCAGGTTGTGTGTGAGAGAGAATAAATAAGACTACCCAATATTTTTTAAAAATCTATTATTTTTTTCCACATATTTAGCATATTTCGCAACTTTCCGCATATTTCGCAATTTCACCGCATAAAATCACATAAAAACCCTGCATGTTTAATCGCATAATCAAGGATTTTTGCCTGCGTTTTTCTGGAGGGTCTATATATTGTACTTCACTGTATACACTCAAGAGGTGAGAGTCTCTCTCTTGACAATTTTTGTGAGTGTGTGTTTGGTGAAGGGTTTCAGGGGTGGGGCTGCAGGTAAAGGTCAAAGCTGACAGCATTTTAGCAATGCTGCCAACATTGCACAGAGGAAAACACATAGACAGACAGGTGAATGGGGAAGAAATGTATGCAGTAGTAATGATTTGATGTGCTTTTTTAATGATCAAATTGTTACTCTTAGAAACAAAATTAATGACCTCTTGCCTTTGACCAGTATACTGTAGTGTTATCAACAGCTCCCGGAAACGTAAGTTCTAATATTACACTGACTAGATAGTAAACTAGAATGCTTTTCAACCATAAACCTTGAACAATTGAATTCAATTATTCTTTCTCCTAAACCATCAACGTGTATCTTAGACCCAATTCCAACTAAGCTGTTAAAGGAAGTTTTTCCATTAATTAACAACTCTTTATTAAATATTATGAATATGTCTTTATTATCAGGTTATGTTCCACAATCATTCAAAGTAGCAGTGATAAAACCTCTTCTTAAAAAGCACAACGATCCAGAGGTTTTAGCCAACTATAGACCTATTTCTAATCTTCCGTTCCTCTCAAAAATTATTATTATTCTAATTCCTCAGCACCCCCCTTCCCGCGCCCCTGGCTATAGTTGAGTGCCAGTATTTTGTAGTTGATGCATTGGGAGACTGGAAGCCATTGAAGGTCTTTGAGGACTGGTGTGATGTGGTGCCATGATCTGGTGTGTGTGAGGAGTCCGGCGGCTACATTTTTTACAATTTGGAGTCTATCGAGGGAGGGGAAGCGGATGCCGTAGAGAAGTGAGTTACAGTAGTCAAGGTGGGAGGAAATAAAGGTAGGATAGGTCGTTCAGCTGCAGGGCAGGTAAGAGAGGGTTGGATCTTTGCATCAATATGTTCAAAACATTTTCTTTCAAAATTTCAAAAGAAATTAAAAATAGTGAAAAATTAAATATAAAATAATTCTAGTGTGAACCAAAATATAATACTAAATATTATACACGTAATTGTTCTTAACCAAAATGACAAAAATTGCATAAAAACACATATTATTCTAATAGGGGTCCTTTTTGACCCACTTATGGAAGAGTGTATGGGTCCAGTCACTCGTGCATCTAAGGGTTAACAGGTCCCATGTCTTGGCCATTTCTACTGATCATAATTCCATTGTTGAGGTCTACTAGATATATTATGTACATTGTTCAATGTTCCAAAATCACATTGGTTTTCTCATACAGCATCTCTGCATAGTATGTGTATTCACTCTCTGTCCCTATGAGCACTGTGCTCTGATTGTTAGGTTTTGTGTGAAGTGACTGGAGAGAGAACCCGCTATGCAAGCACTGC
>CALSBZ010046897.1:60632-73594 GCA_943591055.1 Gobionotothen gibberifrons | reverse complement strand
GTGTGTGTGTGTGTGTGTGTGTGTGTGTGTGTGGTCAGTGTTTTTTTAGTGTTTTTTTACAGTGTGTGTGTGTAAAGTGTCTCCTTGTACTTCTGCTGTGTCAGCAGCTCAGACAGACAGCGCTCTTGTTGTGTACCCACAGAGGAAATAAAATAACAGCCCACGTATTTTCAACCCACAGACAGCTCTCTCTTTCTCCACCTCCCCCTTTTGTTCCCCCTTTGATATTATCCCTCGTTTCACCCTTTTGCGTTCATTTCCTCTTTTACTTTATCTCGAATCCTTTCAGCACGTGTCTTTCTATCTCCAATGACTTTTTCAGCTTCCCACATTTGATAAATTCACAATAGAGACACAAATGCCTTCATAAGGAAGGAAATCAAATAATTAAATATGTGTGTTTCATAAAAAAACTAAATGAACACGCCTCAATACCTGTTTACATGTAGAACTATACGTACTATTTGAGTGTAATGAGTCAAAAAGACAACACAAACACACCCACACACAGTCCTTTTCATTGCCAAAGTAAAATTATGTATTTAAGCCTTAATTAGCTGCATCTCATGTCAAATTCCTTATCTTTAAAGTATTTTCTAAAATGAATGCATCTTCTAACTAAAATGTGTTTTTTTCAATAATTTTCTTTTTTTTTCTAAAATGTATTCTAAGCAGTTGCTTGAAAGAGAACACACAGTAAAAACGAGATAAAGATTACAGACTTTTATTATGGCGAGCGCTGGATGGATGATGGAGGGAGAGGAAGCTGAATATGTGGCCAGTTGAATGATGAATGGATGAAGACAGGCAACAGCAGATGGGAAAAGGAAAGAAGGGATAGATGGATGACAGACATGCAGATGCCAATACTGGTGCCAGGCTGATTCAGTTAAATAAAGTAAAACTGGGTTTGGATGAAGTCACCCAAAGCCAGTTCGTCTTTAAAGTGGACAGTGGGCATCTGAGAGGACAGAAAATGAGTCAAATTCATTTCAATACTCCAGTATTTGAGTGTTTGAGGTCCACATCCTGCAGTTAGAGATTCAATGCTGCCCTCTGCTGGACCTTCAGTAAATATTCACACTCACCAGTGATCACTACTAAGCAGTTGAGCCAGGTCATCCTCACGTCCCTCAATAAAATCCTTAAAACGTTATCAATTTGCACCTCCAAAATCATTAGCACATGTGATGGAATATAACAAATGGTTAGCAACTGCTGATTTATTTTCTCTTTTAATTGACATCCTGGAACCTAACAGATGTGAACGCACAAAGGTTCAGCGTCAATGATCTATAGTAATAGACCTATCATTACTAAACCTTAAAATAAATGCAGGAAAGAAAAATATACAAATTCAAAATGTCTTGTTTGTCAGTGAGGATGACTGATGCAATTTGTAGGCATATATTATAGGTCTCAGATATATACAAATATATAGAAAACATATCTATGATGTGTTTTGCTCAAAATACCAAACAGATCATGCATTTTAAACATCCCTCATATCCCTCTATTTAAGCCCTGTTAGAGAATTGCTGATCTGGGTCCTTAGCTTGAAAAAAAAAAAAGAGAAGGGGGAGCTTGTGCCAGCTCAGAATTCTACGAGATACAGCTAAATGCTGCCATGATGAAACGCCATATCATGTTCCATGTTACCACAAGGTGAGCTCCTTTTATTATTTTTACACATAATCTCTCCAGTACAGGTTAGCGAGTGTTAGCGATGCTTGCTAATGTAAACAAAGACCACGTCCAAAACAGTCAGGCATTGTTTCTGATAGCAACTCTCTGATAGTGCCGTGGGTCCACATTTCCGATATTACGTCATATTGGACGCAAATCTGGATCAGCTCCGTTGTACCCCCTGTTTTGAGAGATTTGGGTACAGAGGAAAAGAGAGAGAGTTGTATTTTCTGACACTTTGTGAGTTCCCTGACACACCGGGGACACATATTTATGCATAAAAGACATCAACAAGTGCATTTTGCATCATAGGTCCCCTTTAAGAGATTATTATGAATATGACTTATAGTCCTTAGACTGTAACATGTGCCTTTATGAAAATATCTTAGAACATTTAAGCTTAGCTTTACTTTAGGAATTGGAGGAAATGCAAGCTAGTTAGCTAAACATTTAATTAAATAGTATTGCTAAAAAAAATCCTGTAATAACTGTTCTTGGCTTGTGTTCCTTAACAAACTAACTTGATAGTAGAGTGAAAAACCCTGCAACAATTTCGTCCTGGATGCATCACTACTCGGGTATCTTTCTTGGTTCACTTTTAACAGAAAGGGATTCGAGGGTGAGCACAGAGTTAGGGTGGTGGATTTCAAGGCCTTAGATTGGTGAAATAAAAAATAAATAAAACAAACGTAAGGATAGGGGAAGCATATATGTGTAGCATTACACATTACTGTTACTTCGACCGTAAAAAGGCGAGGAATTGGTTTGACATCAGGCACTGGTGTCAAATTAGCCCTTAATGCCTTGGTTGAAAGGGGTAAGAGAGCCTGTACATATGTAGCTAATGCAAGCATCCTGTTGGCTTAGCATAGCATGAAGACTAGAGACAGGTAAGAGAAGGGGCTGGAATTTCACCCAAATGACATAAATCAACTCCAACTTGTTTATAATGAAGGGTTCACTTTTTTTTACAGACACAATATATATATATATATATATATATATATATATCAACGCATAAGGGACATATGGCTGTTAAATGTTTCATTTTTGATTCTCCTCAGTGCTGTTGGCACTAGCAGAATTGTTCTAACCCCTGAGTACAATGGTCTCACACACAGAGACACACAGAGACACACACACACACACACACACACACACACACACACACACACACACAAACACACACACACAATGCACATGTCTAATTGGCATTCCCAGTGTGAGTTAGTGGGAGGGCTATGACAGTTTGACAGTGCCCATGTCCCTGTAGTCCTGTGTCAGCTATTCATCACAGGTCCCATGGTACCATGCTACGCCCCCTCTCCCACCCTGATCCCCTCACTGACTCCCCACCCTCTGCGTTCACATCACCCCCACCTTCTGCACTGCTGGGCATAATGATTTAACTGTTTACATCCTGAGAAAGGTTGGAAGTGTGGATGGAGAATCTGAATTCACATCTATTTGTGTTGAAGCAGCATCCTGTTTGTACCGCATAACTGCATGGAAGCATATAGATCAGCATCTTTTGACTCATATGATCTTGATGATATATGAATACACCACACATTATCCTGAGCAACACAGACTTATTTTACGTTTTTTTAAGACTTAATAAGATCTACACCAGTCTCTCTTCACTGTCCTCTTTTACTTATAACACATTGGAGTATACACAATATATTACGGCATCACTTTTCTTTTGAGTTTGATTTGATTGCAACCCTTAAAGAAATAGTTCAATATGTTATGAGAATATTGTTATTTGTGGCTAGGAGTTAGATAAAAAGGTTGATACAAGCAGAAGTGGAAGAACTACTCAGATATTATACTTAAGTAAAAGTACCAGAGTGTAGGAATAACCTGTTATGAGTAAAAGTCCTGCATTCAAAAGGTTACTCAAGTAAAAGTACAAAAGTATTAGCATCTAAATATACTTAAAGTACAAAAAGTAAAAGTACTCATTATGCAGATTGGCCCATTTCGGAATGATATATTATAGATTACATACGAACAAATACATTTTTATTATTTTATTTACTGCTGGGTAGTTTGTGAATTTAGTCCAGCTGTAATACAAGTATTCTTTTATGTTGATAAGGTTTTGTATCATTAATCCATATCTGAAAAGTAACCTAAGGTATTAAGTAAATGTAGTAGAGTAAAAGTACAATATTTATTTCTGAATTGTAGTGGAGTAGAAGTACAAAGTAGAAAATGGAGATACTCATGTAAAGTACAAGTACCTCAAATAGGTGCTTAAGTAAATGCACAGTGTGGTGCCGGTACAAGGGAGTCGGAGGCGGAGTATTTAGGATTGAATTCCAGTCTTTATTACCGGTTGACATGACAGGTAATAATACGTCTGCTTGGTAAGAATAGCTAGCAGGAATGAACAAACTAATGCTACCGGTGTTTCCCATAACGGGTCCGTGTAGCCACAACAACACAGTGAATTATGTTCCCAATATGGTGTCACCACACAAGCCCCCCCAGAATTCACAAATAAACAAAATCCCTACAGCGGGGGGGGACAACACGCCTGCCCCTACGAGACCTGCGCACCGGAGTCGGTACAGCGACTTCCGCCTGTGCGGCCTCCGTCAGAGGAGGAACCGGAACAACAGGTTCACCCCGCCTGACAGGAATCAAAGCTGGGGGTCGGCCCCGTCTCGGCAGCCGAGCCAACACCACTGGTTGATCAACGTCCAAGTGAGCAGCTTTCACCCGGTCAACCGAGACGTGCTCGGCCTTGCCGCCCATGTCGACCACCAGGTGCTTGTCCCCGTGTTCTAAGACCCGGAAAGGTCCATCGTAAGGGGGCTGCAGGGGGCCTCTGTGTACGTCGTGACGTATGAAGACGTGCTCAGTTGAGCGTAGCTCCGCGGGAACCTGAGACCTTGGTGCACAGTGCTGAGAAGTCGGAACTGGAGCGAAGGCCTCCGCTGCGTCCCGTAGGAAAACCCGCTGAGCCGTAGCAGACCAAGGAGCTGTAGCATTAGGGAGGAAATCCCCTGGAACTCTCAACGGCTGACTGTAGACCATCTCCGCTGTAGAGCACTGCAGATCCTCCTTGGGTGAGGTCCTCAGGCCCAGCATCACCCAGGGCAGCTTGTCGACCCAGTTACCGTCCGTAAGGCCGGCCTTGAGGGCCGCCTTCATGGAGCGGTGGAAGCGCTCGCAGAGGCCGTTAGCCTGAGGGTGGTAAGCGGTAGTCCTGTGCAGCTTAACCCCCACCGGGGTGTGACAGTCCGTGCACCGCTTCGAAAACAGGACGCCTCCAACCGGCGGGAACGACAGGCCGCGACAGGCCCGTAGAGACGTCGCAGAGAAGAGTAATGCCCGCGTCGCCGAACACCACGTCCTGCAGATCCAACCCTGTGCTCCCCAGCTTCAGAGCCTGGACGCCGGGGTCGGCAACTTGGTCAGCCGCCATGCGATTATAATCCAGACCCAACTGGACGGCACCGATGACGACTCTGGAGAGGCAATCTGCGACCAGATTCGACTTACCGGCCACGTGCTTAATGTTCGTAGTGAACTCCGATATGTAGGACAGTTGCCGCTGCTGACGCGCCGACCAAGGCTCCGCCACTTTTGACATGGCGAAAGTGAGTGGCTTGTGGTCGACAAACGCCGTAAACTCTCGGCCCTCCAGCATGAAACGGAAATGTCTCACGGCCAAGTAAAGACCCAGGAGTTCACGGTCAAAAGCACTGTACTTGCGTTCTCTGGGCGTCAGCTGGTGGCTGAAAAAGGCGAGTGGCTGCCAAGCGCCCTGGACCCACTGCTCGTGCACTGCGCCGACCGCGTAGTCCGACGCGTCCGTGGTGATGGAGATGGGAGCCTCAGATGATGGATGTGCCAGCAAAGCCGCCTGAGCCAACGCTGTCTTGACCTCGGCAAACGCGACGTCCGCTTCCGCTGTCCAGTCGATCGCCTGGACGGGGGTCTTGCCCTTCAACGCCTCATACAGCGGCCGCATGACGTGTGCAGCCCGGGCGATGAAACGGTGGTAGAAGGTCACCATCCCCAGAAACTCACGGAGCGACCTGGCTGTGAGCGGGCGAGGAAAAGCCTGCACAGCTTCCACCTTCGCTGGCAGAGGTGCAGCACCGCCTTTGGTGATGCGGTGTCCGAGGAAATGAATGTCAGATACCCCAAACTGGCACTTTGCAGGATTGATGATTAATCCGTGTTCGCTGAGCCGCGTGAAAAGGGCTCGGAGGTGGGCCAGGTGCTCCTGCACTGAAGCGCTGGCGACGAGTATGTCGTCGAGATAGACAAACACAAAAGGCAGGTCCCGCAGCACCGAGTCCATCAGGCGCTGGAACGTCTGAGCAGCGTTTTTGAGTCCAAAAGGCATCCGCAGGAACTCAAAAAGTCCAAAAGGAGTTATCACCGCAGTCTTGGGGATGTCCAGGGGGTGCATGGGCACCTGGTGGTATCCACGCACCAGGTCCACCTTGGAAAACACCCCCGTACCGGCCAGATGAGCCGAAAAGTCTTGAATGTGCGGCACCGGATAGCGGTCAGGCGTAGTGGCGTCGTTGAGCCGTCGGTAATCCCCGCACGGGCGGAACCCGCCGTTCGGTTTGTGGACGACGTGCAGGGGAGAAGCCCAAGGGCTGTTGGAACGGCGGACAATGCCCAGACGCTCCATGGTTGCGAACTCCGCCCTCACTACAGTCAGCTTAGAAGGGTTCAACCGTCGGGCCCTGGCGTAGACAGGAGGCCCCTCGGTGGTGACGTGGTGCTCCACGCCATGGTTAGTGGAAAGCGCAGAGAAGGTGGGCAGCGACAGGTCTGGAAACTCGGCCAAAAGTCTGAGAAACGTGTCATCAACTAAACGTCTATTCTTAACGTCCACTAAGAGTCCATGAGCACACAAAAAATCCGCCCCGAGGAGGGGAAAATAAATGTCTGCCGTCACAAAATCCCAGTTGAAACGTTGTCCTCCGATGCACAAACACATAGTCCTCATGCCGTACGTGCGAATAGGGCCGCCGTTAGCTGTCGACAAACGTGGTCCGTGCCCGCCACGGGTGATGTCTCCACTCGACGCGGGAACTACGCTCCGTTGAGCGCCCGTGTCACACAGCAAAAGGCTCCCTGAAATGCTGTCACTGACAAAAAGGAGCCTGCCCGCGCAGGAAAATCTCCGTGAATAAAATCCGGGGATCCTCGCCCCCTAGCAGATTTAGCATCCTCTCCATGAGTTGGGATGGCTTGCTGTCCAGGCCTTAAATGTCCAGAATTTGGCGGGCCCTCTCCTTAGCCGATAAGCCGAATGTCTTTAGGAGAAGGGCCTTAATCGCCTCATATTTGCCATAGGCTGGGGGAGCAGCGATGAATCCCACCAACCTGGATGAAGTGGAGCTTCCCAGCGCTGCCACAACGTGGTAATACTTCAAATCCCCATCGCGGACTTGTTTGCAGGCAAAGTGTGCCTCCACGTGTGCGAACCAAGCCTCCGCGGCATGCTCCCAGAACTCCGGCAATTTTAAGAATACAGCAGTCATGTTCGTTAAATTTCCAGATACTTCTTCGGAAAAATCAGGGTCACCAGTGTGGTGCCGGTACAAGGGAGTCGGAGGCGGAGTATTTAGGATTGAATTCCAGTCTTTATTACCGGTTGACATGACCTGCTTGGTAAGAATAGCTAGCAGGAATGAACAAACTAATGCTACCGGTGTTTCCCATAACGGGTCCGTGTAGCCACAACAACACAGTGAATTATGTTCCCAATATGGTGTCACCACATCAGTGACTTTACACCAGGGGTGGGGAACCTCCGGCCTCCGGACCGTATACGGTCCGCGAAACCATTTGATACGGCCCTCGAGGTAATTTATAAACACGCAAAAAAAAGAAATCTAGACCGCAAAAGAATTAAACAAGCGAATGCCTTTTTTTCCTGCCAAAGGTCACGTTCCTTGAACACAACACAAGCCTAACGTGTCATCACGTGGTATATGTCTCGTCTGACATGGGTGTAGTGCTGACCGAGAGCACCGGAACGCCGCTTTGTTTGAGCGAGAGAACGGTAGGCTACCGAGGATTGTTGTTATTAGCATCTGGTTAGCTAGCTATGCTAACGAATATAAGGAGCTTTTTCTACAACGAGGTGGAAGAGAGCTCTCCTGTCAGACTGAGAGGCTAACATAACCTCAGCTCAGTGAGGTAAAGGCACACCTTTATATGATCATTATAGTTATACAAAAATAAGAGAATAAACGAAAAACAGGTATAAAATACTATATGGCAGTAAAAAAAAGTTGTTAAACTAATAAACAAGAATACAGTTTAAAAGTGGAGTGATTAGTCAAATATCCATAAAGAAAAAGAAAATCTGCTTACAGTTCTGATTCATATGGATGTTGATAGATCCATCCTATGCATAGATCTCTTAATTTTGCTCTCAAACTTCACCAGATTGATGCTTTTAACTTCAATCAACATAAAAAAAAAATCTCGCCGGGGTCATGGTTAGATATCTGGATGAAGAGGTTGCTTTTTCTTTGCACAGCATGAAAGAAAGGCGAAATGAATGGGCTGTGATTTTAGTTTTTTTAAGCAGAGGTTGAATTCAATAATTTGTACGGCCCTCGGAGGATGCTGTAAAAATTGTAATGGCCCTTGAGAGGAAAAAGGTTCCCTACCCCTGCTTTACATATATAGCAAACACAAGCTTCCCGTTTGCTTAGCATCGCATGACGACTAGAACAGGGAAACAGCTAGCCTGGCTTTTTCTTAAAGTAAGCCTAACAACACCTCATTCATCTAATAATAAACAAAGACAGGAAGCTAAAGCTGTGTTACGATACATGCTACAAACTACCTTTTCACTTGGAGGACAAATTACATCAAATTTTCATTTTTAATAAAACTGCGCTTAGCATCTATCTCCTTTTAAAGTTATACCATAAAATACTTTCAGGATAAGGGTTTAATCATTTATACACGCAAAACCTGTGCTGCAACTCGAGCGTAACTTGATAAATCCACAGACATTTTGTTCACATGCATATCCTTCTACGCATATCCTTATGAGTTACTCTATCAATCTGCACTGTACAGAGGACATCTTGGGCTTTCCAGTGATAGGTCAGTGGTTAAATTGCATGCTGGGAAGTTCCTCTTTCTTTTCATCCACAATGGCCGGCATACCAACAACAACATGTTATAGAAAGAGGAGGGGTATTTCAAATATTGCTGATCAATTGTTATTTTTACCATGAAAATCAGATATGTTCTTGTCTATTACCATGTTAGGAATTATATAATTAGTTCTGAAAGTAGTTAAATAATTTGTGGTCAAACGTCTTTTAGTGTGGCTAGTATGTACTTCTGTACACTGTTTTTTAATATTGTATGATATGTTTGTTTAACTACACTAAAGGACACTAAATCATTACTCAAAGTAACAAACAAATGATTTGTCATATTTACTTTGGATTTGAAGCAGCTCCTTCAAACATGTCTTTATGACCTTTCAGCTACAAGATGACCTTTGTAAGCATTTAAGCGTCTACATTATAATCACATAAAAATGAGGGGTTTCGACATAAGAGAGGGGAGGCCGTGTACTCATGAATAATTATTTAAAGAATAAACCTAGTTTATGTAGACCGGAGTCAGTGAGAACAAATACAAGTCCACATAAACAGACGTATCTCAACCTTATCGTGACAAAATAACAATTACAAACAAATATAAATTGTCCTTTAACTTGTCACATACTGTAGTGTGGAATACAACCAGCAGGTGGCATCACAATAATGTCCCCCTGTGAGCTCTTATTTTCCACTTACAGAAAATGTGTGACATTCCCCCTCTGCACGCATCATATGTACAAACACGTTTACAAGGTGTATAAGACGCCAGGTGAGTGAAAACCTTTGTTTTTGTTAGTTTGTTATTCAGTTCGCTTAAATCAGGGGTGTCCAAACTTTTCTCACATATAGAAAAATCATACGGAGGCCCCTCAGGTGAGGTATGTTGCCTCATAAGTTAAGTTATAAGATAGCTAAATCAATCAAATGTAGGTAAATTATGCTTGATACTTTAATATGCTTTAAGAAAAAAGAACAGCCTTCTCACAGCCTATTTGAAAATTAAAACCACAGATACATGACCGATTTTATAACACATTGTTTACGGTAACAATTTGAATTTAACCAGACTAACCTATTAGTGAAGGTATAGGTAGAAATATCTAGATGAGCATTCAAGAGATTAAAATAAAATAACTTTTTGTCATTGTGATTCAAGACAAGTGGTGAACACTTTTCTTTTGTCAACTTTCATAATTGGCTTTCTAACTAGCACGTGCAAGAAACACCCAAACACACACCTGCGATACACACACGTTACTTTAATTGAATTCATCCACACAATGTAAAAATTGCAACAGACAAACCGCGTTCAGGTGTGTGTCTTCCACACACACACACACACACGCAGCAAGCTGCTGTGAGGGGTGTGAACACACCTCAATTTCTGACGACAATCATCGTGGGATTCTCACACCCTTCCTGTCTGAAGTTCCCTGCAGCCACGCTCACAGATGTCATTAAAGAGGAGTCGCAGCGCTCTGTACTTCAATGGGTTGACTTCACTTATTTGTGTTAAATTCCGAGGAACCCAATTACACTGAACTGGGACGAATTGGTCTGACTAACTGACTTTATAGCTCAATTTGAACTGTGGATTTATATTGTTTTTCCCTTTTTAATGTATAAAGTAAACAGCTCACAAATCTAGAGGAGGATATCTTCTCTATGAAAAAAGGTTCATAAACTCAACAGTTCCTGTCTATTTATCAATTTGGATTCTTTAAATTCAGCCAATTGGTAAATTTGAGCTATTGGTCCCCAGAGTTGTTTGGTTTACTGGCAATGTTCTAATTTGAGGGTCTTAAGAACCCATTTCTGAAATGTGGGTAGGCAATTACACAAGATCACATAATAGCAGAATTTCTCAATCTTTCATATCAACTATTTAGTGATAATGATTGACCAAAACATTACATCCTTGTTGTACTTAATCCACTTTTTTGTCTTATTTTGTCTTACCAAAATGTAACCCTGAGTTTCGTCTGGCAGGCCAGTTATGTCTGATTCTGCTAGGATTGGCCTGTCTCTAACTGCTTCCTTACCCTAAACATCTTCACTGATAGATATCTTACAGGTTTTAAACATGATACACGATGCACACATTCTGAAGTTCTCAGCCTTACACTTTTTGCAGAAAACAACTCAGTGTTTAGCAAAACACTTCTCTACACTGGACACAAAAAACATCTGATACAGATTGAATAGAAAGGTTTAAAGTGTTTTAGATTGAGAAAAGCAGCATGTAAAGTATGTCCAAAAAGATGTATGAACCATGTAGGACTGCGGATGGAAATGAGCTCAAAGCTAAATCTGGCACTGTTTTTTTCAAACAATATTTTTATTGAAGTTTTCAAATACGGACGTTACACATACATACAATAACGAACATTACACATACATAAAATAAAATAACGAACATTACACATACATACATGGTCAGTCTAGGATGCGGATACAGTATAAAATCAAATGAATAGGCATGTAAATAAACACAGGTCAGTATACAGATGATACAGAACAAAAATCTGAAAGAATATGACGTGGGTGACTACACTTTAGAATCGTATTCCCGTTGCCCCCTTCCCCGCCCCGGTCTTTGGTGTTATTAATCATTACAAACATTATTTTTCAGAAATCTGGCACTGTTACGCTTGACACATTTGAATGTTTTAAGTGTTCATTACTGTGCATTGTCCCTGCTAAATAAACGATTAAAATAAATAAAATGTATGAACCATGTGTTTATACATACCACAATGGGATTTGTATACATTCATGTACAGTGTTGAAAGAAACATATGTTATGGTACAATCAGGTTCGTTTACACTGCAGGCAGAGACAGTTTAAGAGATAACATGAGAAGGTTACTATATTTATAAATAAAAAATGCACAGGCAATACTTTCAATACAATTCACACTAGGGCACCAAGGGAAAAGGACAGGGCTGGGGCTTACCACGGCAGCAATTAACCAAAAGGGGAGCAAAGGTCCAAATTAAATCACTCGTGACACTAAGAACAACGAAAAACATAACTAATAAACCAAATGACGTTGTTGCCCAGTTTTGGGGTTTTACAACTTCAATGTTTTTTGATCAATGTCGATGTTTACTAGGTATCCAGAAATACAATTCTGAATTAATGTTGGTATGCTCGGCGTCTTTTAGATGGTAACATTGGCACTTTATTGCTATTGCCATGTCAGTTTAATAAAGATTGAAGATTGAACTTTATTGTCATTACATACAGGTACTAGTAACGAAACGGTTTCTCTGCATTTGACCCATCCTAGTGATAGGAGCAGTGGGCTGCCATTATGTACAGCACCTGGGGAGCAGTGCAGGGAACGGTGCCTTGCTCACCTCGGTAGCACTTGGTCTTTCCGGGACTTTAACTGGTGACCTTCCAGTTGCCAAGCCAAGTCCCTATGGACTTCGCCACCACTAAGGGGATAAAAGGGGTTTCAGCCAGTCTCCTTAATAACTTTAAAGGAAGGTGTGAAACTAGTCAAACTCGATGTTCCTCAAATATCTAAAGAGAGAAAATATTCTGCTAATGGTGCATACGGAGCAGATGATTCCAAATACTATTCTTATGAAGTCTTTCTATGAGAGCACAGTTTTCTAAGATTTGGGATTTGGCTTAATGATATATATCAGAACAAAAAGTATATACTTTTGATTTGTGATCACTTTTGTGCACACTTTGTAAAAAACTTTTATATGATAATGAAGTATTGAGTTAAAAGCTGCACATTCATGTCTCTGCATCTGGCTGCTGTGTTGCCATCAAGCCCTGTGTCTCTGATAGAAACTTTAATAGCTGCCAGCGTGAGACACTGATCAGCCAAGCACATCAGCATAGTGAGATCCAATATGTCACCACCACGCAGAGAGAGAGAGGGAGTGTGTGTGTGTGTGTGTGTGTGTGTGTGTGTGTGTGTGTGTGTGTGTGAGAGAGGAGGAGGCTAGCTGCATGTGTGTCTTGTTAGCGCTGGGTGTAACAGTGGAAGTGGTGGCAGTAATGTGTGGATGACAGAGGAGCTCCTACTGCGAGCTATATGAAGACGTGAGAGATCAGACAGAGATCTGCAACATGTCACATCCCCTGGTGTGTGTGTGTGTGTGTGTGTGTGTGTGTGTGTGTGTGTGTGT
>CALSBZ010046897.1:26358-47112 GCA_943591055.1 Gobionotothen gibberifrons | reverse complement strand
ATTCCACGAGAGACCGGAAGACGTTTGAAGAAGATAGAGTAAACTTATTTCCGTAGTGGTAAAGGCTGCATTATGGCGGAGCCCGCACTCACACAGGAGCGCGTGGCGGTGCGTTCAGGGACCATAGTAAAACACACCACGCCTATAAAGACTCCGATTAATGCTGTTTACCGTAGTGGTGAGAACATCATTATGGGGGAGCGCGCGCAACAGCGCGCGGCGGTGCGTTCAGGGTCCTCAGTGAATAATCGGCCCTTCCTGTGTCGACCCTCCAAGGGCAAATCTTCCCTTCGCGGGGAGTTTTGCGGCAGAATGGGTCATCAGAGAGTATCACAGCTTCATAGCTGCGGCCCCACAGCTGAGTGCTTGTCCATTAACACAGTGTTCTGGGGAATGGAAGCTCAGCTGTGTGCTAACAAGGTGGATGGACAGGACGCTGAAACGGGGCTTTTCACTCCAGTTTTGCAGCGTCCCACTGTACCACATGTCTATACACTGTACTACTGTATCACATGTGGGTGTCCCACACCCACCGTTTGTTATGGGCATGCAAGAGGTAAATCTGGCCTCCCGGAGGGAGATGTGTTTCCTCTTAGCAGGGATTCAGGCTCTGGGGCAGAAACAGGCTGTGTCTGTTGTCTGTTGTGCACCCTCAGCACAGAGAAAAGGGTCTTTCCATGTACTTCCTGGGTCTCAGGAAGACAGGGGAATGCAGACCTATTCTAGATCTCCACGGCCTGAATCGCCACATTTCCTGCAGGAAATTCTGCATGTTAACTATGAAATAGTTACTGGGGCTTGTGCAGCCAGGCGATTGGTTCACCACCATCGACCTGAAAGACGCGTACTTTCATGTAGAAATTGCTCCAGAGCACAGAAAGTGTCTGCGTTTTGCCTCCAGGGGATAGCCTACGAGTACGGCTGCCGTTCGGCTATTTCCCTATCCCCACGCACATTCAGCAAATGTGTGGCCACAGCGCTTCAACCGCTGCGCGCCCATGGCATGAGAGTTTTCTTTTACTAGACGACCTCATAGTCATGGCTGGGTCTCGGGAAAAGGCAATGTTTTGCACAGCACAATTGATCACACACCTAACCAAATTAGGCTTTGCGTTCAATTGAAAAAAAGGAGCACCCCCATACCTCACTAACAGGCGTTGTATTTGGGAGTGGTGCTCGATGCAGGCGCGCTACGTGCCACCCTGTCAGAGAGCAGAAGTGCATCCCTTCTCCGGGCGGTCCACAGGCTGCGACAGGGGGCGTCAGTGACAGCTTTAACTGTCAGGCAGACTTTGAGTCTCATGGCGGCTGCTCACAATGTGGCCACATTTTGGTTGCTGCATATGCGTCGCCTGCAGAGGTGGTTCTCCAGCCGGCGTTTGGATCCCAAGAGCACAAACAGCGGCTGGTGACCATCCCCCCCTCAGTGGAGGGCAACCTCCGGTTTTGGGGGTCCCCGGATCACCTCCGGAGGGGGTCTCCACTGGGACGGATGACCTCCTACATCACAATGTTCATGGACGCATCCAGAACAGGATGGGGAGGGACCTGCCTGAAGAGGGCTATAGGTGGGCGCTGGGCTCTAACAGAGTCTCGACACAGCAGCCTCCTAGAGCTACGGGCGGTAGTGTTAGTCCTCCAGCCTTTCATGTCCCTAATTCAAGGGAGACATGTACTGGTCAGGAGCGACAACAGCACCACAGTGTATGGGCTTCAGAGGTGGTTTTATCTCTGAGAGCCCTCCATATCCCGGGACTGGAGAACAGGCGGGCCGACCTCATTCGAGGGGCGGCCCCCTGCCAGGCGAATGGATGCTTCACCCGGAGGTGGTGAAGCAGATCTGGGCCCAGTTCGGGAGAGCGGAAGTGGATCTGTTCGCCAGCCGGCGCAACAATCACTGTGCCCTGTGGTTCTCCATGGCCCTGAGCGACGACCCGCCCTTGGGGGTGGACGCGTTTGCACACGAGCCATGGCCAAGAAAGCTGCTCTACGCCTCTCCTGGGGAGAGTGAGGCGAGAACGTCTGGCAGTCATTCTGGTAGCGCCGGATCGCGTCGGGGCTCCGTGGTACTCAGAGATGACACAGATGAAGGTGGGCCAGCCCTGGGCGGTCCCCCAGTTCTGGGGGGCGATGTCTCAAGAGGCAGGTGCAATCGGGGCGTTACCCACACTCGGCCAGCCTCCCCAGGCTGAGACAGGGTGGATTGTCTGACAGTGTTATTCAGTCTATCCAGGCAGCTAGAGCTGGATCCACCACAGCCTGTTACAGGCCAAAGTGGCTAGGATTCCAGCGATGGTGTGAGGAGCGGAGAATAGAGCCCCTATCTTGTGAGTTGGGCTCTATTTTTTCCTTCTTACAGTTACTGGTGGACAGAGGGCTTGCGCATTCAACAGTGAAGGTGTATGCAGCAGCCATCTCGTCCTGCCAGGAGGGATTTGGCGGCAGGTCAGCCTTTAGTCAACCACTGATGTCGCGGTTTTTACAGGGGGTCAGGAGGCGGCGCCCAGTAGTGCACGCCTCCGCCCCACAGTGGGACCTGCCCCTAGTCCTCGAGGCTCTGGCTCCGGGGCCGTTTTGAGCCTCTGGAGCTCTCCTCTCTGAAAGCATTGTCGTGGAAAACAGCTTTGCTTCTTGCCTTAACGTCAGCCAAAAGGGTGTCCGAGTTAACCGCTCTGTCGGTGCACCCGAGTTGTTTATTAATTCGGGGTGACCGGAGCGGCGCGACACTCAGACCGAACCCCTCCTTTGTGCCCAAGAGCCTAAGGAGTGCGTTCAGGTCGAGGGCTATTCAGTTAGGGGGTTTTAGTCTTCCCCCCCATGGTGGGGACAGGGAAGCTAAATTGCACCTCCTTTGCCCGGTGCGTGCGCTAGCATGTTATGTGGAGCGCACGGCTGCCCTTAGATGCACCGAACAGTTGTTAGTGTGCTTCGGGGGCGGGGTGATCGGGAAAGCTCTGTCCAAGAAACGCCTAGCAGGCTGGCTCTGCGAGTGCATTGCACTGGGGAGAGCCTGCCCCACGGGGGTTCGTGCGCACTCCACACGGGCTGTGACTGCGTCGACAGCCTTATTCAGCGGTGTGAGTGTGGGGGATATATGCACAGCGGCGTCTTGGTCAACGCCAGGCCCCTTCATAAGGTTTTATCTCTTGGACATGTCTGGCTCTTTCTCCTCGTCTGTGCTTGCTGGGGCAACACAGGACTGGTAGGGGGGGGGGGTTGTGGGTCAGTTGGCATCTGACCCCTTCCCCGGACGTAATGCGCCTTCGCTGTTCTCGGGACCTCCGAGGGTCCCGGGATGGGCGAGGGGCGCGCTGGGCCCTTACAGGGCTGGAGGGCTGCTCTCCTCCTGCCGGGAGGCAGGAGGGGGGTAGCCCTCCACATTTTAGTCCACACACACTCTGCACGGGGTCAGTGTTTGAGTGTGGGGCAGGGGCACTGGCACTCTCCCTGCGAGCCTTAGGGACTCAGGGAGATGGGTGCACAGTGAGCCCATACAGGGCGGGGGGGGGACCCCCATCATTGTTTTTTGGGCACACCTTCTGCGAGGTAAGCGCGGCAGGATGTGCTCTGTCAGCCGCAGCCCAAACTTCTCCACGGTCACGACCGGGTTAAAGGAGAATGTGGGGCAGCAGCTGCTGACCAGAAAGGCCGGTCAGGGTGGAATGTTGTTATTGGACGACAGTGCGGACATTTATCGTGCCCACTGTACCCATAGAGTCCAGTAGAGGGCGGAGCCTGTGAGAGATATAACGCCGGGTTACGTATTGTAACCCTTGTTATATTAACACAGGCGGAGCCCTCTACTCGGGGCACTGTCTGTCCTATTCCGCTCGCTGAAGAGAGGTGTAGGATGACAGTCAGGAGGCGAGGCCTCCTTTTATACGGTGTGATGCGCACGCATTCAGGTAGGCCCGCCTATGGCCGGCCACGTCTATAAGAGTTTTCAGTGGGAGAATGCTCGCAGGATAAGGTAGTACCCATAGAGTCCAGTAGAGGGCTCCGCCTGTGTTAATATAACAAGGGTTACAATACGTAACCCGGCGTTTTAAGTTCCATTGGGTAAATTATGATTACAACATTTTGTTGGGCTAAGCGTTAGTATCTCACACAAAATGAATCCTGGTACATGAAGGCAATATTGCCACAACTATGTGAGTAAGTAAAGCAGGCATAGGGGGATTTATTGCTTTATAAACTACCTTTATCATCAACACTGATCTGACATCCACATAGTAAGTGCCTAGTTTTCCCTTTGAATTACAAAAGATAAATGCTTTACTTAAAATAATAATTCCATTGTAACATGTACAGAGATAATACCCTGATGAAATAGAACTGTGTCATCTACAATATGTAGAAATGAAATGGATGAAATCTTCCTACAGAGTTGGGATCATCATGGCCGTCCACTTTAACATGGTGTCACTTTGTTGAAGAGTTATGATGCTTTTTGCACCTTTTATTTCCTTTTTCCTGACAGATAATTCCTTCTTTCATTAAATGGAAATGTGTCCAGATGGACAAAGCATATCAAAGACACTTGTGAGCTGCTCAGACTTATGAACCAGCAAACTGATGTCAACTTCCCGCCTCTCTACCCATTAGTGACCTTTCAGCTGGAGTTGAAGTGCAGACATGACAGGTGGAAATGTCCCCTCCTCAATAACAGGTTGCTCTGCTTCTCCTGCTGATCTTCCTCCTCCCGTAACTCCCATCCTGCCCTGCACTCGTAAGGTCAGTGCACATGATTACCTGCACAAACTGCCCCATGCTTCCCACGACTAGCGGACACACACTTCAGCCAGAGTGTATGCTACCTTTATCCTCCTGCAACACTGAGTCACTACTACACTTTGTTGGACCCTTTAGAGATGACCTTCGAAAGTCCTTCGATTCACACTACATCTTTATGCAGTGTGGCTGTAAATAGGGCTGGGCAATATGACAAAAAACTAATATCACAGTATTTTTCCAAATTATAACGGTATCAAGGTATTTATTTATTTTTCAATGATTGGAAATGTATTTACATTTATACGTTTTCCCCATCATAGGCAATCTCTCAAACAAATGCCTCTTCAAGCGGCGCTTCACTCGACTTTACTTTAGACATTTCACCAGCCTTGCTTGTTGAAGCAGATCTTAATTTCATACATTCTTCGGACCCCAATAACTGCTTTCTGTTGATGTGGTGGAGTCAATTACTTGTGTTGCCTAATCAGGCAACAATTTTAGGACAACATTTGCAATAAATGTTTGTTTGGTCCACGTCAGATTTTAAAATCCAAAACACCTCCAAACGACAGACAAAGCTCTTCTCTATGGCAAGTTCTTCTTGTGTGTCATATGTATCTCCATCTCCAGCCTAATGTTCTTCAGTGTCCATCTTTATATTCAGCTTCACATATTATGCTACTGCTACTACACTTTTCTACTGTAACCCAGCATGCATTTCAGCGGTGCGACAGTGAAAGGAGTCCCCAGGGAACTGACCACCCTTTGCCACTTTTTAAACGGTATTGCGGTATATGAGAAATTCCTATCATACGGTATAAAGTTCTCGGTATTCGGTATTAAACGGTATACCACCCAGCATTAGAAGTAAACATGTTAGAAGTGTTGGTGGGTGGGCAACCGGTGAGGGATCTCATGAGATCTTGGGGGATAGCTTGAACTCCTGCAGCTGGTACGCCCCTGAGTTAGGGTTAGAATAGCTTTCACACAGAACATAGATGTACATGCTAGAGGAGGTATTCAAGTCTTATTTATGTTTGTGTGATGTGTGCTACCTGGTGTGTATGTGAGGAACTTGTAGACCATGTTAGCCAGTGGTAGGATGGGGATCATACAGTTGCCGCCGTTGGTCTCAATGAAGTCATGGCGAGTGATGGCGGTTGGGTCAATGTGGTGCTCCCTGAACGGGCGAATACATGCCTGTAGAGGGATATAAAGAGACAGGTTAAATAATTAATACCTGTTAATCCCTCCATCCTTTACAAGAGCAACCTTTTTGCGATTAAAATTAAACTATAGAGAGCTATATATTATAAACTCAACACAAAAAGAAAGTACATTTGTGTTTGGTAGATTATTTCTTAGATGTAACAATGCTTCTTGGCAATACATCTTATACCGTTGGAAAGCCTGTTTATTTACCAACATTTGTGAGGAACATGCATTTGTGAGATGAGAAGCAGAGCTGACTACATGGGTTGCACCCATGAAAAATGTGACAAATATCCTCTGCCAATGCCAAACAGCTTGTATTTGCTGTTGACTCTTTTTTGTTTGGTGGATTGGAGGATTGAAGTCTGATGAAACAAGACATATTAGCAACAATATATTTATTAACAATTTATTAATTTAACAAGCAGCCTCGGTAGCTGTGGGAGAGCCATACACAGCCACAACAGCCTCTCCTCCTCATGCTGGTCACCAGCCTGCTCACACTCTGCTGTGGGATGGCATCCCATTCTTCAACCAGCATTTGTCCCAGGTCAGCCAACGTGGTTGTGTTGGTCACTCTGGCACAGACAGCAGGGCCAAGTTGATCCCACAAGTGTTCAATGGGGTTGAGGTCAGGACTGCAGGCCATCCTCTCCACTCCTACTCTATCGGTGCAGCAAAGCATTCTCTGCGTCTTCTCCACACTGTGACCCTACGATCCATGTGCCGTAGGCAGAATCTGGACTCATCGCTGAACATAAGGTTCCTCCGCATGTTGAGGTTCCAGTGCAAGTGGGCCTGATGGTGAAGGGCAGTCATGGCAGGCTCCTGGCAGCCCTACGAGAGCGGAGATTGGCTGCTGTTTGACATTGGCAGAGGAGATTTGTCACATTTTCATAGGCGCAACCCACATACTCAGTCCGCTGCTTATCCCACAAATGCATGTTCCTCATAAATGTGGCACCATTTGAAAGGTAAATAAACAGGCTTTCCAACGGTATTAGATTTATTGCCAAGAAGCATTGTTACAACAAAGAAATAATCTTCCAAACACACATTTCCTTACTTTTTGTGTTAAGTTTATATACATTCACTGGCCACTTTATTAGGTACACCTGTTCACCTGCTCATTAATGCAAATATCTAATCAGCAACTCACATAGCAGTAACTCAATGCATTTAGGCATGTAGACATGGTCAAGACGACCTGGTGAAGTTCAAACAGAGCATCAGAATGGGTAGAAAGGTGGTTTAAACGTGGCATGGTTGTTGGTGTCAGACGGGCTGGTCTGAGTATTTCAGAAACTGCTGATCTGCTGGAATTGTCACGCACAACCATCTCTAGGGTTTACAGAGAATGGTCAAAAAATGGGAAAATATCCAATGAGCGGCAGTTCTCTGGGCGAAAATGCCTTGATGATGCCAGAGGTCAGAGGACAATGGCCAGATGAGGCAACAGTCATTCAAATAACTACTAGTTACAGCCAAGGTATTCAGATGACCATCTCTGAACGCACAACACGTGGAACCTTGAAGCCGATGGGCTACAGCAGCAGAAGACCACACCGGGCTCCACTCCTGTCAGCTAAGAACAGGAAACTGAGGCTACAATTTGCAACGGGCTCACCAAAATGAGACAATAGAAGATTGGAAAAATGTTGCCTGGTCTGGTGAGTCAATATTTCTGCTGTGACATTCGGACGGTAGGGTCAGAATTTGTTGTAAACAACATGAAAGCATGGATCCATCCTGCCTTGTATCAACGGTTCAGGCTGGTGGTGGTGGTGGTGTAATGGTGTGGGGGATATTTTCTTTGCATGCTTTTAGGCAGGGGCGGACTGGCCATCATAACGAATCCCGGTGGGCCGGTACTGAAGTGGGCCGATCGGACGATGTGGGCCGGTCGGACAAGCCACTAGCACCCCCCCCCCGTCGACAATTTACTAGCGGTATTTACTTGCGGCACTGAGGTGGCCGGTCAGAGAAGTCACGAGCCCCCCTGTAGTCCCAGTCCGCCCATGCTTTTAGGCCCCCTACCAATTGAGAATTGTTTACACACCACAGCTTACCTGAGTATTGTTACTGACCATGTTTATCCCTTTATGACCACATTGTACCAAACTTCTGATGGCACGTTATCCTGTTGGAAGTAGCCATGTCACAAAGCTCAAATCATCTCAAAGTGGTTTCTTGAACATGACAATGAGTTCACTGTACTCAAATGGCCTCCACAGTCACCAGATCTAAATCCTATAGAGCACCTTTGGGATTTGGTGGAACGAGAGATTTGCATCACGGAGGTGCAGCCGACCAATCTGCAGCAACTGCGTGATGCTATCATGTCAATATGGACCAACATCTCTGAGGGAGGCTTCCAGCATCTTGTTGAGTCTATGCCACGAATAATTAAGGCAGTTCTGATGCAAATGTGGGTCCAACCGTACCATCAAGGTCTACGTAATAATGTAGCCGGTGAGTGTATATATATATTATTTTGGAGCTATATCAGTTGACTGACAGTTTTCACTTATTGATATAAAGAGTAATTAAATGTGAGTCTAATATGTAATAGAAGACTATGAGACCAATACAGAAAATGTTTCTCTAATGCCACATTTCCACTGCCTTTTGGCCCAGCTCTACTCAACTAGACTTTTTTCACCTGGTTCCTTTTTTAGTACCACACAGTAATTAAACTTTAAGGCAGAATGCCATCATTAAAATAAAACAGCAAACCGAAAAATTCTCTCTAGTTTTTTGATCTCACGATTGAGCACACACATCACGCACACAGGCACACAAAACGCACAATTTTCTCTAAATGGAATTGATGTGACAAGCAACAATTCGCACAAAAACAGGGTTAGACTTTTTGGCTTGATTTAAATTCACTTTGTGTGTGGGGGGGTGTGTGTGTGTGTGTGTGTGTGTGTGTAGCCATGGAAGCACCAGCATGAAAACTCATTATTGTCGCGTTAGCTGTTCTGACCAATCACACACCGGCTATCAGTGAAACATTTTTGGTAGGTGCCACTGCAAACATAGAAACTATCGGTTGATATCTTCACAATTATGTACCCATCTCCGCTCTCCCACACCTCTCCTCTCCCGTATCCCCCCCCCTCCCCTCGCCGCACCCCCTCAGCCAGATGAAAGCCTGGCTAAGCCACAGAGGTCGTGCAGAGCGGGGCGGCATCAGCGCTCCCAGTTAACGGCGGGCCACCGGGCGCTGCGTGTCCTCTAATCCCACACCGTTTAACGGCCCGCCTCGCACGACATCCGTTAATCACCAGCTCACATCGCCCATCGCCCCAGCAACCAGCGCCATCCCACTGGTTGGACTGACACGCCCTTCCACCCCCTTCTTTCTTTTGTCCTCCCAACCTTTATAGTGTATTTTCATCTCACTTTTGGTGGCTTTTCCCTTTTTGGTCACACATTCCCATCAGTGCTTTCTTACTATACTGTCACTTCTTTTACTTCTGGTCTTTTAGAAATAAATGACTTGAGTCATGACTAACCCTTCTTTAATACTGTAATCAGCCTTGTTAGAGAGCAGCAGTACAGGAGACTTGTTTGTTTGGGATGTAACAAATAGTGCAGGGGAATTGACATAAGGAGGTGTAGGCTTTTTGAAGTAAAAGACAGGAAGGATCTTCAAACATATATCCCTAAACTGCAAGCACATCTGGCAAATTTCAAAGTGAATCGAGCATCATTGGGAACTAATGAGCGTGACTTTGTCCTCAAAGTGGTGTCATTAGAGGACTGCTAAATCCTTGTTGAGTCAATTAAAGCTCAACGACATGACGGAGACAACAAAAAAACAGCACGGCCCAAAGCTCCGCTAAGGAATACTTCCAAACACCACTGGGAGAATGAAGAGCACTTTTTATGATAGTGTTGCAGTTTTACCGCGAGGGAGTGAAAAAAGGGCTTTTATGGATTCAAATCAAAGCAAATCATTGTTATACAATTATAAAAGAAGAGTTTTAGCAGTGTGCAGTGTGGGGGAAATTCAAAGACAGTCTAACTTTTGAGGTGGAACATCAACAGATTGCAATTGAGGGATGTTGACGATGGTGACGTGCTTTTTTTTGTTACAATGTGATCACTAATGACGTTAATAAAAGACCTGTAATCCTGCAAAAAAATCCTGTCCTTTTAGAGGAATTATGTCAATTTAAACTGAAACAAAAAGAGGATTAATCATTTGTAAAAAGAACATAAAAAGATTGCAAAGGTTTTTTTTGCCTCTCGGTTACATTTGTGGGCAAACGAGGGAAGTAAAGGAATATAAATATTCCTATTTTTAGACATGAATACTGCCAAAGAAACAAAACAATATCACGGTGTTTCGGAAAATGTATCACCTTAAGAATTCTATTGGGCATTTTCTTTTCAAATATGTACTTTTTTTTAATCTTATGTTTCCATCTACACTTTTGTATGTGCTTATCAATGGGCATTAAAAGTCTATTTGCTGACCTTAGTGTCTATTTTCCTTAAATCCTAGATCCTATATAGCCATACTGGGCCAATGTCATTGACAGATAGAAGATGCCGTCTCCAGTGGAAGTTGTTACTGCTCCGAGGCCTCCTTCACTGCTGAAAATGTATTTATGATACTACGACTACTGACTCTTATGACTGTTACAAAGCTATCCCCTTATGGTGAAGTGATGAAGGGCAACAGCCCACATCTATTCTGCTTCCATTAATGGCTCTACAGTGTTTATAGTACAATCTGTGCAAAGATCTTAACAAGTAACCACAACAGGGATCAAAGTAAGAACATACACATTCAAAACAAAGTAATACAATACATACACAAACAAGTCAAATACAAAGAAATAACAGAACAAACCAACAAAGAGCAGGCTTCAAATGTTTTGTCTACGTTTATAATGGCAACCACTGTTAGCCTTAGGTGTTCTCCATCTTGCGCGTCTTTGATATTCAAACTAACCTTAAGCGGGAGCACGTGCCTGCTTTATTCTGTCTCGGTCTCAAAACAACGCACAGACACAAAAACACACACCTTCTCTCACACACACACACATTATTTCAACTATTTCCCTGTGTTCTCCGCAAAGCTCCATTCTTTTCCTCAGTTAAAGTCTTTATTAGAAGTCCCCTACCGTGCCTGACACGCCACGCACATCTGTGGCTGCCGCCGTGCCTTTGGTCCCAGTAACTACCCCAAACCCCAATACATGCCACACAGTAAATAAACATCAAACCACATAGTAACTTCTGCTCATATAAACTGTAACATAGGGACTGAAATACAAGATCATTTGGAATCTACTGAGGGTACAAAAATGTAACGCTTTGTAGATATCAATATACTAAACTGGACTGGCAAAAACATATCATAAAGAATGACATCAAATGTTTAGAATGTATCAGACTAAACAGGCTATTAATAATGTTGAGAGAAAATAAGTGGGACTTTTCCCAAAGCTGTATGACAATGCCTAAACAACACTAATAAGTTGTGATATTTTATTATAAATAATATAAAAGTTTTAAAGGTGCCATATTAGTCTCATTTTCAGGTTCATACTTGTATTTAGTGTCTCTATGTCTCATGTTTACATGCTTTAATGTTCAAAAAGGTCTTTCTTTTTCTCATACTGCCTGTGCTGCACCTCTTTTCACCCTCTGTCTGAAACCAGAGCCCAGTCTGCTCTGATTGGTTAGCTGGCCGGCTCTGTTGAGATTGGTCAACTGCTTTAAGATTTCAGCCCTTTAGCCAATTGCGTACAATGTGTTGGAGCGCTAGCCAATAAAAGCTAAAGTGTAACATAGTGAGGTCACAATGTTACGGAGGTAAGCAAAGGAGTCTTATTGAGGCGTTTCAGGCAGGGTGGGGGGGTAGTGAACAACTCCCTTGACATGCACAAAAACATAAACAACAGGAAAGGGAAAACACAAACCCCAAGCCTGTTTTCCAGGTCTCAGGCTCGAAAATGACATTCCCAGAGCAAATGACTATATCTTCACTTCTAAAAGGGGTAAATTAATCGTCTTTTTTCTCAAAGCAATGATACACCTGTGAGTTGGATTTAGAAAAGTCAGGATCAATATAGATGTTTTTATTTTAAAGTAAATTCAGATTGAACATATGTATGTTGGTTGTAGTTCAAGGGGAGGTCATTCACAGCATGTGGGTGTGTGTGCCATGTGTGTGCCATGTGTGTGCCATGTGTGTATCGGGGACAATGGTGAACAGGGATATCCACAGTAGGAACACTGACATTTAGTTTCCAGGTCACTAAGGCAGTCCTGAGTCTCAGGGGAATAAGGTGCAACCACCAGGCTGCCATGGTGACGGAACCTCAGTGGAAACTGATTCAGCACAGTATCTTCTCAGTGATCCAGAAATCACTGGGGCACAAAAATGGTATTCAACGAGGATGATCACACTCTGATAATTTGTAAAAGCACTGTTGGCCTTAAGCAAGAACTAAACATACAACGAAAAAAAGCCTATCATATCATATTGTAAAACATTAATGTTTTGTTTGTTTTAATGGGCACGATAAACCGAAATGTTCAAAATAAAGCTTATACAGTATAATAGCCTAAAAGTTTACTTAAATGTAATTTAATTTCGTCAACTAATTTAAAATAAAGTAAACAAAAGTCTTAAAATATAAGACTAAATCTAAAAAAGCTGCCGAAATTAAGTCTGTTTAACAACAATTAAATAGATATTTTATTGTCTTTTTGTGGGTTGGCTACCACATTAGTTTGCATGTAAAAGCCAAATAATTGTAAGGACTAAATGTGTAATCATTAGCCCTAATTTAATGAGCTGAAGGAACTGGCTGTCGTTGACAAGGAAGTATTTGGTGAGTTAATAATTAAATCAAAAAAGGAGTTTGTCCACACATTTAAACATAATTGCATACCATAATGAGAGAAACAAGGAGACCAAATCCTCTTTACATAAACAGAATAAAAGAAAATGCCCCAAAACGGAACAGTCTTATACAAGATATAGCACCAACAAATTATTGTTGCATTACCCTCATTGGTGGGGCTTTTATCAAATTACAATTTAGCTGGTAGCAGAATAATGATTTCAGGGGAGAGTGAGGAACATGAGGCTTTCATTTGTACAGAAATGTATTTTTGGCACAATACTAGAAGCTGCTTATTGAAGCTAAAACAGTCGGACTGCATGTATACCGTATATATGTGCTCACCTTGCCAATAAAAGGGATGTCCACAGATCCCCAGGTGTCCGCCCCCCTGTGTACCATCCCTGACGCAAAGTCTGCCGTCACTATTCCCAGGACTGGCACACGCACACAGAAAGAGAAACCAGGAGAAAGGAATAACATATGTTGTTATTAGATTAACTAAAGTATAACAAAATCCATATGTGGACTGGTACAATGATGTGGGACTGCACTGGTTTTATCTTTAAAGGGGGAAGGTTTATTTTAGCTTTCTCTCTCAGACTCACCGATGCCGAGGATGATCTTGTAGATGTGAACGGTGGAGAAGGAGAAGTTGATGAAGAAAAGCAAGAGGCACAGAATCACACATTTTTATTCTGTGGCACTCTGCGTTGGTAAGTATGGAAGAGAGAAGGGTAAAGACCAGAGTGGAAACTTGAAAACGGTATATTAATGACCTGGGTCAAAGGACCATTTCAATACAATGACTGGCTGTGTGTGTGTGTGTGTGTGTGTGTGTGTGTGTGTGTGTGTGTCCAGGGTGTTAATATGTAATCAGTCAGATGAAGACAAATGTACTCCAGGCTGCCAGGTCGTGACCTCTCATATGTGAAACATCGTCGCTGACGCAGCACCAAGCCCGCATGGACACACTTGCGCGCACACACATACACACACACAGGTATGTTTCAGGTGGGAGCTAGGCCTCTGCAGGGACAAGGCCAAACTCATAGGTCAGCAGTATTAACTAAAGGACAGAGGGAGAGGGACTAACTAAAAACTACTCATACTATAAACTCGCACATCAGCAATAATATGAGAGAGCGATTTGAGGGGGTCAAACTGAAAACCCTTTAGCCACACGACCCTGAAGATTAGAGACAATGAATTATTGAAAACCCACTCACACGTCCCTGATCTATTCATTTAATATGGCAGAGCACCATATCCTATTGCAGGGTTTTTACTGTAACAAATGCTCAGTCTATTTGGATACTTCCCTTAGTTCACTGCATTTTGTGAATTTCGACCATATTGTATTGTCTCAAATCACACAGATCAATCAATCAATCAACAACTTTATTAATCCCACAAGGGGCAATTGGTTATGAGCAGCAGCTTATGTCATGTACACAGGCAGGAACATACAGGAAGAAAACACAGATACACCCGGGAGCACAGATGTGGATCATTCCAATTTACACTATAAATAGTTCAGCATCACAATAATAAATAAATAAATAAATAATCAAGTTAAAAGCCTTTCAAGAATTTAAAAGTTTGAGTGCAGAAGGGATAAATGATTTTGAAAAGCAATTAGTCCTTTGATCAGGTAGAGCATATCTACGCCCTGATGGCAACAGACGAAATTCATGTGAAAGAACATGACCTGGAGAGTTCAGAATGCTCTCTGCTTTCCGCAGAATCTGTTGGTTACAGAAGGAATTTAACAGATGCTTTACCCTCACCCCAAGTGAGGATTGCCGCTTTAAGCTAGCTTGCTATCTAGCTAACTAACAGCGACAACCGTCACTTAGCTAGCTCGCTAGCTAATTAGCTAGCAACAATAGTTTGTGTTAACAAATGATAACAGCCTGCTTAATTAAACGTATGGAATGATTAGTGGCTTCTTTTTGGTACCAGTATATCCTGCCTCTATACTTAAATGGTGGGAAAAAAACTACATTTTTAATTTGTACAATATTGTGTTCACCGCAACAACCGTAATCCCAGCTGGTCGCGTAACATCTGTTACCTAGCCAAGATGGCGATGATTGAATTTAAGAAGTGTCCAGTGTTCCACATTCAACTTTTCAAACGCATATGTCTTTAGCCTTCAATCTTTGAGTTATCCCTTTATATACTTAGTCTCTTTGTTCAGTATTATCTGACCTATTTGCCAGAACAGGACATTTGATAATAGAATATATCAGAAATAAACTACAAAATGTACAAAAATTAACCACCACTGTTCCAATTCTAAGTAACTTTCTTTTGTTCTGTCTCTCATCACCCACTCTCCGTCACCCTTCTCCTAATCCTCCTTTCTTTGCCAGGCAAATGGCCGTTTAAAACTTTAATGTCTTCAGATCCTAACGTATCACACAGCATTAGCAGCCTATAAGAAATTCATGACAGCTTTTTTTAATAAAGCACACAGGCCTGTGTGACTATGAATATGCTATCAGCCTCTCATAAGGTAAGGATTGAGGTGGTCATGGGAGATTTAAAATATATGATTATGGATATTATAAGGATGATCAGATGTGACCCTTCACCTTCTAAAAATAGATGGTATCAAAGTTGTGAAGAGACAGATGGCTAATTTAAAGGAGGGGTAGGTAAGTTTGAGAAACCGGCTCGAGATACACTTTTTGTTATATTCCATGGAATGCTCTTAATATCCTGATAGCAATGCATATTCTAAGTGCTTTGAAAAAAAAAAATCATCTGTGGAAGCCGTAGTACTGTAAAAACTACGACCAATTATTATAGCCGGGCCGGCTAAAATAACTGGTTGGCCGACCTGTCTGTCAGCCTTCAATCTCGTGCACACACACACACACACACACACACACACACACACACACACACACACACACACATACTCGTGCACTTGCGCGCGCCGTCATTGCATTGGGCGTGTTTCCCGTGAGCTCCTCGGTCAGTCCTCCTGCAGCGGCTCAGTCCTCCTGAGCCGCTGCCGGAGGACACGTTCACCATGGCAGAGTTTGCTTCAACATCGCCTACAGGTCGCAAAAGAAGAACTGTAATGCAGCAAATTATGAAGAAAAAGAAAGTGGAAACTAGGAGAAGTCAAACCAGAGTCAATATCGGAGTTGCTTTTCAACGATGGCGACTACTTATGGAGCACACCGGGCCGGAGCTGACGCCATGCTCAACTCTTTTTCTCTTGGACTGTTGTGAGCTTATATGTGGATCTGGGTACCGGTCGCGTATCTTCCAGACACAGCAACTGGGAATAATCACTCTGTGACCCTGTCCCAGGGCTCCATATTGCCACACAACAAATTGTCTGTATGCAGCATAGCTGAACTGTTTGTTGCTCTCCCCTGTGTGTCCCAATGTGTCACCGATAATAACAAACAAACGCTAGGTAGCATAGCATTTATATTTACTCATTTAGCAGACGCTGTCTAGCGTAGCTAGGTAATTAGGTACTGTATTTCGTTCGTCGACAAACATGATAGATGAATACGCTAAATATTTCAAATAAACATTCAAAACCAACTTGGGCTGTGTAGTATTGATAACCTTTTTTTTGCCTGATATGTAACGTTACGTTCTAAGGATAGAGGGTGTCGTTTTTCTCATATTGATATTCTGAATAATCTGTGCTGTTGTATTTAATGTAAAGTGTCCCTACTGTAGGCTATTTTTATTATATGCACACTACAGCACTTTGGCTCAATCAAAAATCGTTTATAAATGTGCTATATAAATAAAACTTGATTTGATTTGGTTACCGCAGCCTGCTCTCCTCAGCTAGACGTAACATTTGTAATATATTTTCACAAAACAAACATGCTAGCTTCAAAAATATAAGCACTGACAATAACTTTATTATACATTTGTTTTACATTCATTATCATGATCTTGTGCGCGTTCATGTGTGTTGGAGGAGGTGCTCTGAAGGAAGGGGCGGATTCTTTTCGGCTGTGTACTTTTGAATTTTTGTGCACTCGAGGCTGTTTCTCAAACTTACCTACCCCTCCTTTAAGAGTAGAGTGAAGTTTAGCTTCTGAATGAGTTTGACTTCAAAACCTTCTTCTGATTATAGCTGGGTAAAGAAAATGATCTGTTAGGTTTGCCTTATTTTAGGTGCTGCTTTCTCCACACAGTTTAACTTTAAGCTGCTAGCCTGCCTCTGCACAGAAGTAACAAAACCCACCTTACATTAACTGTTAAGATAATTTTGTAGAATTTGTACAAAACTCAAGAAGCAAAACAAACAATTTAATTGTTAATGGCCAATTGTCAAACGTTTACAGTATTTATTGTATCATCAACTTCCTTTAGTGATACTAACCTAAATAAATAAAAAACAAAATAAAAGCACAGGGTTATTTTATGTAGAGGAGATTGTTATCAGCAGCTTCTTCTTCTTCTTATACATACCTGTAGTAATAATATAGGAGTAAGACCATCCATAAGTATTGCATCTGCTTCCGGATTTAAGGCATACAATAAGGCAGGATTATTTGTTTTGTTTTACCTAAAGAGGTAAGTTCATGTATTGACAAACCAAGACAATAAATACAAATGTTAATTAATGCTTCATATACAGTAGTCCATGTAATGTGTTTTCAGTCTACACAGCCCATACTGAGGTTAAGTAGATCGCAGCTAGCTCTGTTGTCTCCAAGCTTCATGTGACACCATTTTCTCCACTCTGCCCCAAGGTACACACGCACACACACACACACACACACACACACACACACACACACACACACACTTTCTCCAACTTTCTCCAAACATACAAGTGAGCGCTTGCACACACAGAATGATGCTCCAACTGATCCTAACACATTCTCACATCTCTCTCGATTACACACACGCATCCTCTGACACATACACAAATTCAGACACTCCATCTCCGTCACGTACACACGCGCACACACACACACACAAACACACTGTGCAGGGCCGGGGAGCAGTGGGGCGGCTGTCAGGTGATGTGCGTCAGTCCTTGGATCCTCCGGCTCCCTGGTGAGGGGAAGGAAACTAGGACAGGCCTCCGCAGAGCACACACACAGTCTCTCACACACACACTCTCACACACACATACTCTCACACACATAAGCCCTTGTCCCTCAGGCCATGGCATTGCTGGATATCACACACAGCTACAGACAGACACACAAAAACAGCTTCTAAAAGCATGTATGTATGGACAGACATATGTTAGCATGTTTAAACACTTACCAAACTTCTCATTCTACAGCACACACAACCCATTTTCACTAGGCACACCAAAATTAAAGACATATTCTTACATACACGTAAACACAAAGACACTGGTACACACACACATCTACACACACTCTTAGGGCCAGAGCAGCGCACTCATTAATATTGTTCTGACAACAACTGGCTCCTTGGCAACCTCTCTGCCATCGCTCACCCAGCAGCACCCCCCGCCCGCGAGCGCGCACGCGGGTGTGCACGGGGATTTAACCTGGGCGGAGCCAGGGGAGGGGAACGAGGGGTGCTAATAGGCTGAAATTAATCAACGCCGGCTGATTCGCTGTCTAGGGAATGAGTGGCGGGCAGCCGGCAAGCAGGCAACACATCCTGAATACTAATAGACTCATGGAGAGGGGAGACAGAAAGTAGAGCCCTCTGACTCTCTCTACTGTCAGGTTACAGGAAACTGAGTGAAAATAAATATACTGTAAGAGCAATGTTTCACCTAGACTTACAATAGAATGTAAACAAATTGAAAAAAATCGTTTGGCACAGATCAGCACTACTAAAATGCAGCCTTTATATTTTATATGACACAATACTCCCCAGCTTCTTTGAGATACTTCTCAACAGAAAAAAATCCTTCAGACTAACCTGGAAACATTTGAAACCAGAACAGTTTTTTTTGTTTATTTCTGCAAAAAACTGGATCAGAAAGATTTAAAACCTTTTTTTGCAGTTCCTAATTGTTCAAAAAAACACTAAAAGCTGAATCTAAAGTTATTTTCCTTCCCTAAGCCAAGTCTCTGAGGGCCTAAGATATTCTACAAAATAATATTTAAAAACATAAAAAAATATATATCTTTTTTAATATTTTTGTTTTTATATTTTTCATTAGTTTAACCAAGATAAAAAACTTGATTTAATTGTATTTAAAATAACATTTCCAAAGAAATAAATCTTTCGAATCTGCCTATTCAGTTTCTGTTTGAATGTGGAGGGTTCTATCTATATGGCGCTGGGAGGGTTAAATGAAAGAAGCTCCTTTAGCCGTCTCTGCGAGTTACTGTGAAGAGACGAGCTGATTGGTGGTCCTGCTGTAAATTCACAGAGGGCCAGCTATAGTAACTGAACGAGAGAGTAATGTCAAATGACAGTACAATTGACCAATCATATCTTCCCTCTAAATGGGTGGGTTTTATTATCGCGGACTTTATGACAAGTTCCGCCCGCTGTGAAGCTTTTCTTGTTTCCATAGCAACAACAACTTCCTGTCAACAGCGTAAACTCGCCTTCAAAATAAAAGCATGCCAAATTACACTTAAGACATACAACTGCAACGAACGTAACAAACACAATGCAAAATCCTTTTCAATTTCAAAGAACACAAATTGGGTTATTTACAGGTGTTGTTTTGTGTGTTAGAGGGTCGCTTTCATTGATGCGTTTTGCACCCCTGGCCGTTGTTTTGAAATTCCGCTGAAGTATACGCTGTGACGTAATAACTCTTTCGAGGGAAGGGGTGGGGGTCAGAGGGCCTAGGTATAAAAGTAACGGCTCGCCACTGCTCTGCAGTAATGCAGCAAATTGGTGGCGGGGCTTAACAAAAATGCAAGTGCTAATGCTCTATACGCCGAGACCCCTGGATGATATCTGTATTCTTGTACTCCAGTCAGGCCATTTTGGCATCATGTGCCACTCAGCAACAGGACCCCGCCTAAAACACTGTATTCAGTTGTCTGCAGCTACATCCATGCTTTTGACAAGACACATGTAGAAATGTAAATACAAATAAATTATTCTGAAACTTCCAACTTGACTACTCATTGTTAATTTTTTCCAATGTTCTTGTTTGAACTTTATACACACTTTTCAAACCTGTAATACATACACTTTTGATTGATAATGCCTAATGTTGAATTTGAACAAAAATCGTGTTACAAGACTTTTTGTTCCGGTTCCATACTCACATGTTCTTGGTCTCATTTTTGTGCACACTCCCTCTAAAAATGTTGCAAATATAATTCCTTCAAAAGAAAAGGTATTGGGTTGCTGGTGTTACCTTTACGTGGGCATGTTGAGGGGCATGACTAGAATATGAGATATATCATCAATACTTAAAATGAATGATGAAATTGAGGATTAAATAAATAATAAAAAGGACTTTTTAACGGAGGCTAAACTTATTCTACAAGTAAAGAGATGTGTCATCATATTACTGTATGTACTGCTGTATACACCTGTAAAACAATGTGGCCACCAAGGACATACTCCTTTGATAAAGTGGGAGAAAAAAAAAACGTTTTGATGACCAAGGGAACACAGCAGGGCTCGAAACCAAAGGTGAAAACACAAAAACAGCAAACAACAAGTGAGCCAGACACACTCTCACACTGATAAACCACCTACTGAGCTTCTGACAAAAAGGGAGTAACACACTTCAAACAGATAGCCAGACAGCGGCCCAAACACAGAGTCACACGCCTCAACCACGCCTTTCTCTGCTTCCTCTCCCCTCCATCACCGTCAGTCTGCCTCTGAGATGTGTTTACGAACACTTACTCAGACTCATGTATAGACTGCTAAAACATTAGGCGCTAAACAGCAGAGGGTGATGCCGTATGTACGAACAGAACGCTGATACTCTTTTCATTCTCTGTCTCTCTTTCTTTGTCCCCTGGTT
>CALSBZ010046897.1:0-15881 GCA_943591055.1 Gobionotothen gibberifrons | reverse complement strand
GTGTGTGTGTGTGTGTGTGTGTGTGTGTGTGTGTGTGTGTGTGTGTGATGTTGAGTTGCCCTTAAGGATCTGTAAGCGATCTAAAGAGCGATACTGATCTTGAACCCCGTTCAGCTCGTCTCGCTCTGACTGCTCATAAGTCACCCTGCTCCCGTTAAACACACAGACATCCTGCAGCACCGGAGCGTTTGGGAAAGCCCTGCCAACCAAATATCACTTCATCCATTGAATCACTCTTTTGTTTAACTGACTTCTATAGCAATGGTATACGTCTGTGTTCAGGGGAAATGGCCATCAACATTTTTAAATCCAAAAAGGGACGTTCTGATTTCTCAACCATTCAAATTTAAACTCACCTTTTATGTTCCTAATGAAATCACTATCTACAACATATTTTCAAAGCAGTAAAATAATGCAATAGATACATTTGTCTTGCATACATTTTTGTCTTGTATTAGATATTAAACGTGAATCAGTGTGACTTACTGTACCTATCAAACAGGTTGCAAACTTTTAAATTGATTTAAAAGATAAAGTAAATTATTACATGGCTTAGCTGAATACTCGATTCTGATTGGTCAATTCAGAACACGTGACACGTTGTTAATCCAGAACAGACAGACCGCTGTCAAGGATTTATTGACCGTTGTTAAGGATGCTCACATCTGCAGAAAGAAGTTCGGTCGATTTAACCATAGATATATATATAAACACATGACTCACCCGCGCTGCTGGCCAATAGAATGGCGAAGTCACGCCCATCTACTTCCGCCCCATGGGACCTTATTTCTGAAAAATTATGCATTGAAGTCAATGGAGAGAGAAAGATTATCTTTCGATCCCGTTTGAATTGTGCCACGAAATACACATATGATGTTTGTCAATCTTAAAAAATTATTTCCATGTCAAAAAAGTCACAGTTTGTCGTAAAACTGTTGAAATATAAGACCATGAAAAATACGCAACGAGAAAGACTACAAATCCCAGAATCCCAGAATCCCAGTCCCGCATGCTGGCTCTTACGGAACCGACTAACTCCCCTTTTGTGTATGTACAGAAGAATATTGCTGAAGAGACCTCGATGGTCTAGTGCAAGTGAAAAGTTTGTGGCTGCAGGAGTCAATACTCTACAAGCTGTTTTAAGAAATCTCATGTATAAATGTATTTGCCGGCTTAATGACTCTGATAATGAAATCCTCTTGGCCTTATCGAACATAAGGTTTAGTACACGCTACCAATCGCAGCTGTGGAGACATTGGTATAGTTGTCTCTTTGTAGGACACTGATTTAAATTATTCTTAAACTATGAATTATTTTTATGCTGTGTATGTAATTTATTATATATAATTCCTTGTATTTATCTACGTAATGTCTTGTCTTTTACCTGGACCCTGAGACTGTAATAAAGTTTTCATTCATTCATTCATAGCATGAATGATAGTGGGTGAACAAAATCAACCTTACATTTGAAAACAGGTTTGCATTCCTCCACGTAAGGTGACGTTATCATTGGAAACAATAAAAGCTAATTGTTTTTCAACAACCCACTCTGTGGTAACGAGAGTCATGTATCTGAACCAAATGCCCTAAGTGAAGCCGTTAGTCTCATCTGACTGACCCAAGGGTTGGTGCTGGTGTGACAGGGAGGCTTCCAAGTGTTCAAAGCAGAGGTCATGCTTTCAGTTCAAGGCTCGGTGGGGGGGAGCAGACCCACGTGAGACAGTATCAACGGCTGTAATGTTCAGTTTGAGGAGCGTCATTATCTCTGGGAGCAGGAAATGGTGTCCATTCTCGGACCAGACCATTAATGTCATTGCATGTAGAGCAGCCATAGCATCTCTGTGACTGCACTCAGCCGGACTTTAGCAGGGTAGAACTGGGTGACTTTTAGTGAAGCCGTCCAAGGCCATAGACTAAATGGAACCACGTACTAACAAAAGGGACACAAGGTCATCAATGTCTCTCTTTACCTTTGGCCTAATTGTAAAACAAATTAGTGGAAACAAATTTGGAACACTAATCCATCATCATGTGAAATGTTGCGTTAATTTAAATAATTACTTATGGGTTGAAGTCAAATTAACATTAACAATATAACTAAAGTCAGTCAAAGTTGGACTTGCACGGATCAGAATCTAATCAATACACCATTTTCCAAGCTCTGTAACGAAAAGGACCACAAGATTAGGTACATTACAGGAGTGTTAAAACACCCAAACATGCACACGTATCTTATTCTAGTAGAGATTAGAGGACATGTCTAATGTTGTGAACAAAATTAACAAGTCAAAGTAATTGTATTTATTGTATCTTATGTAATACATTTAATTTAATAATTAATCTTAAATGACTAATAACTCTAAAGAAGGCAACAATTTACAACGTGGATAAGGTGAATACTTATCCAAAGTGTGTGTGTGTGTGTGTACAGCTTGTCTGCCCAAGGTTAAAACATTTGGGGCAGCAGTGAGAATGTTATGAGAAACAATGTGTTGCTCAGACTGAACTCGAAGGAAGCTAGACTGGAATTTTTTAATAAATCAAAACACTTGTACATTAATTAAATACATTTGACATTCAACTTGAGCTGGCTTTAATACTTTCTTTATGGTATTTTTTTTTTATTGGGCTCAAGTAGAACCTTTACACGGATTTGGCTTGCAACACAGTGATACTGTTCTCTGTCTATTAGGATTTGGAAGTCTCATGATTTATTGTGTGGGCCTGTGAATGAGAGGCCATTGGAAAACAACATAATTTTGTTTAACTGTAATTACTTATTTTAAAGAGATTGCAACATTACACTTTTTAAAGAATTGCTCAATTACTTTAACACATTTATTATGCAGACAATAAAAACCTCAACAAATATATTGATTCTGGCTTAACCAGCGACCTTTACTCTTTTGTTCATAAGCTCGGTTTCAGAAAACTTGTTAGTAGTTTAACAACTATTAGAATTTTAGTAATGTCTATGGAGACCAATTGGTTGACACAATAAATAATTTGAAGCAGTTTAATAAAGAATGGTAAACTATATTTAAAACTGTTTTCTTTCTTTTTTTCAACTTGAAATGTTTGTTTTCTTCTGTTTTTTTTTCTCAAATTGAACTTCAACTTATATTAATTATCTGAATCCAGTGGCCAGTTGGAATAGATAATCAACAAAGTTTCCATTTTGCAGCAACAGCGCAAAAGGTTTCAACAATAATTCGTATTATGTCTGAGTCTAGTTCTGTCTTATCTGCTTTGTTTCGGAATGTGTTCAATACATTACGTTTTTTCCATTATTACCATACAATACATAGATTTAACAATAAATGAAACAAATAATACAACATTGACCTAATTGAGCAGACAGATTTTGCCATCCTGACCTCCTCAGGCAGGTATTTGCGACCAGCAGTGATGCCTCTGAGGGTCTTAGGGTATAAGACGGGGCATGGGGTTTATACAAGGTTGAAAGATATCTTAACATACCCGCAATACAATTTAAAATGTATTCTTAAAGCAATATCATCTTCTTTTCTTCTTACACCTACAGCGCACACACTGAACAGTGTGCTTCTTGTTTACATTTTCCTCTGCACACTCAGATGCAGGACATAAAAACACTCTATTGCTATTTATTTTCATTTTGCAGCACATTTATACTACCAGAATTTTGCTTTACATCTTTATATTTATTTATTTTTCTCAAGTCATTTACTTTTGGTGAGTTAACTAAAGTCTAGTTCATTTTACCCTGGCTATGGACTGATTCATTATTAGTTGTTATAAAACATACACAAGACGGCGGGTAGACAAACCAATATAGACCCCCCATACAAACAATTAAACAAACAAACATGAACTCGTAATAAACACCAGCGTGACAGCAAAGTTCATCCAGCTCAATTTAGTCCGAATTAAGAGGTTTCAGAGGGGGTAGGGAATTATCAGTGGGGTGCCTTGACTTGCGCGTCCACCCTTGTATACAAGTGCTCAGATCGTGCCTGAAAGCCGTCCAAAAGCAATAACTAGCTTATCCTCTTGCGACACCACTACTCCATCAGTGGCGCTATGAACCCCCGACCAGGAGCGCATAGACTTTTTTTCTCTACCCTTTCTCTCCAACAACAGCCCAGTTAACTGTAGTCCTACTCGACCAGCCTATACACTCGCTATCGGGTTCATCACAACGATGAAACACAGTTTTGTTCTACACTTGCTTGCCACTGCCCACCCGTGATCAATTAGCCTATAATTTTATGTATGCACCCCGGACCGGCACCAGTTCGTCCAGCTAAAATGGGAACTGTGACGCATCGGCGATGCACGCACCTCGCGCTGCCCCGGCCTTGTATGGAATGTACAAGACGGTCACAAACAACGAGTGCTTTTAGACCATCTCGTTTTTTTTAATAGAGACGGCGGTGGTGTGAGTTAAAGCTATAGACAAAAAGCTGTGACTTTCTCCCTCTCAGCTGCACAGCTCCAGCCCCACAAACACGGGGAGGTATTTACACACGCACCCGTGGCTGCAGCTGGAGCCGTGTTTACAGAGGCGACACGAGTAATATCTCCGGCTGCTTATTTTTAACTGCTAGTGTTGGCCGCTGAAACCCCCAGAATTCGGCGATTCGTTCAATACAAATCTTTACACTGCTTTCATACAGAAGTTCCACTTTACTGATGCCTTTCTTTAAGGTTTCTCTAAACATGAGCTGTGTATGCTTGTATGGCACATACGTCCCGAGCAGCATACACAGAGGAAATCAGCCAGGACAAAGTCCCCAGACACTGATCCCCTGGGTTTTTTTTATCCCCAAATGTTCATTAACCAAAAACGAAACACAGCCGCTCAGTTTCACAGGTAATTTTAGGATACCGTCAATCACAGATTCTGGTAAGGCAATGTCCAAATATGGATTTACACTTACCAGTTCTGAAGATTTGTTGGTACCCTGCCGACAACGCCAATTTGTGGATAAACTTCTGTGTAGCAATGCAGTGGGAGTCACCGACTCATGAAGGAGACACGAGGAGAGCTGGAGCTTTTATGGCAAACACTGACGGTTTATTTGGAGTTTCGGCCGGAGAGTTGACAAGACAGGTGGTGTGTAACGGGTTGACACAGCGGTTGCCAAACCAATTCTGAAGAACTCTTTCTGCAGCTCGATGTTTTATCTAGTTCGGAGTGTAATAATCAACATTCTTTATCAGTGAGACTAAGCAATATGGACCCTGAATCTAACTAGAGCTTCCTCCATAGACTGGCAACAACAATGCGCCCAAGCTGCCCCTCCTTAAGAGAGATAGCAGCTATACCCAAGGCCGTAGACCTATGCCATGGGAAAGGAGACAGTGAAAGGAGAAAAGGACAAAACTGTGTCAAAGGATGAATACCTAAGCAAATTATTTCCCTAACACTTGTCTCCTTGAAAACAATATTCTTGTAATATGTGATTCTCACGTGGTCTCTGGATATTTTGGGGACCCAGCTGCCCCAAAATATAAGGATCAACAAAAAGCTAACTTTGAGTTAAACAAAGCTGATTCATAAACACAAAGAGAAACAGAGGGGCATGGAGGACAATAGCAGGAACACAGGTATCATCAACATAAATGACAAATGAACAGAACACAAGGAGACAGGCATACAGTTTACACACAAGACTTAACACAAAGACAATACAACTGGAGAGGGCAGCAGTTAAACACAATCATACAATCACACAGGCGGGAAAACAAACAGACAGCAAGTAAAAACCAGACTAGACCCAAAGAGAAAATACATTTCAAAATAAAACTGGAGACACAAAAACTAAGATCATGACCGTAACAATAACTATCGAGGTGACCACACTGTAAAACATATAGGGCTTTATCAACAGGGACAAAGTCATCGACCGATTCGCCCGCTGCTGTATACAGATCACTGTTAGAAATAGACAGTTCTATTTCTAACAGTTTTTAGAGAACTTCTATCTTTATTGCCAGAAAAAAGCATATGTGTCATTAAACCCAGGGACATCAGAATATCTGTGGGGTTGATCGCTCTTTTCCACATCCTCTCAGAATGTATCTTCTGTTAGAAAGACACATGCTGCTTGTTCGTGACTTTCTAGTGTGTCCTTAATTTTACACCACGCAGTAAGAAGTCACATCTCTATGAATGCTGCAAATAACTTTATAACAGATGCATCTAATATAGAATGATATTTAGATTAAAGTTCCGTGCATTAAATATTCAGGTTCAGAGTGTAAGCAGTAGGTTACTCCTGGTTGATACAATTGTTTGAATATGGAGAAGACATTTCCACAATACTTCCCAGCCTTAGCGTCTCTTTAGATTAGCCAACAACTGTATGCACACATCTAGAAGACATGAAGGAACATACAGTATACACCCCATTGGTGCATCTCTGCTCACCTGATGGATGTAGGATTTAATGGATCACGCAAATGTTCAAATTGGTTAAGAGGCCCTATTATGCTTTTTGGGGTTTTCCCTTTCCTGTAGTGTTGTAAAGGTTTCTGTGCATGTCAATGGTCTGCAAAGGCTGCAATCTCAATGTTCACACCAGAGGGAGTTTCTCTCACACAACCCCCCCCCCCTGCCTGAAACGCCTCCATTGGCCTCCACTGTGAACTTCCGTAACATAATGTCATCACTGTGTAACACTTGTGCTTCTATTGGCTTGCACTCCAACACATTGTTTGTTATAGTCCAAGGGCCAACATGGAACATGTAAACATGTAAACATGTCACAGTAGAGGCACAAATATGAACCTGAAAAGGAGCACAATAGTGCCCTTTAAGAATGATAATAAAACAAACAAAAAGATGGCATTTGCTAGAACAAAAAAATAAGTACAACTGTTAGAAATGTCCTTAGTTTGTCTTACACTAGAGCATTTAGTCAGAAACCATAGGATTAGGCAAATGGAAAATTGACATTTGATCCGTTGGTGGCGGTAAATAAAACATTACAGGATCACTAAGGTGATTACAAATCCTCCAGATGTGGACATTAATGTCAGCAAACTTTCATGGTAATCCATCCAATAGTTGAGATGTTTCGCTCAAAACCACAAAGGTCGCCCTCATGGTGTTTTCGATAGTAAAACGGATAAGTGAAAATCTGACCGGCTGTTGCCGCCAGATGAAATGTCATCGGATCACTGAAGTCATTAGGATTTGTGAACTACATGGCTAAAAATAGAAAAGAGGACTGATTCTAAGCAGATACAAGTGGACTCCATGACACCAACCTGCTTTAACACAGCATTCATATGGGATCTGTAAAAAGCCAGTGTTACAAAACAAACCATGCTAAAATATTTGTATTAAAACAGATTGGATAAACTGAGAATATATTTCAGGTGGTTATATCTAAATAATCTGCATGTCACAACTGAATATGACAATATGAAAGTTGGTGACACATTGTTATCACGGTTCAATGCTTACAAATGAATAAATACAATGTATGCGGTATTTACTCAAAGAGGCCCTATTATCCTTTTGGGGGGTTTTCTCTTTCCTGTAGTGTGTCATATAGATTTGTGTGCATGTAAATGGTCTGCAAAGTCTAATATCTCAAAGTGTACATCTGAAACACCTCAATTGGTTTCAGACAGGGGGTAAAAGGAGTTCTATTTCATCCGTACTGACCGCCAGAGGCGGTGCTTTAGCACTTGATATGTCCATCGCGCGCATGCGCAGCTCGAGTACCAATAACAACAAAGTCACCTGTGACCCACGCGACACCGGCTATATCAGCCGTTGTCATCAGAGGATCAGTTCCTTTCATCTTCTCGCTGCGCGAGAGTACCGTGGCTACATTCTTGTAGCCTACAGCGTTCAGGTTTGAACGTTTGATCTGAGGGATTTCTCTGCATGCAGCTGGCCGCGTGCAGCTTCGCGACTGATTCAGTCGGAGCCGCGGGTCGTTGACTCGTTGACACTTTCTGGTGAAGACAGTGTTCCCGCTTCCTCTCCCATAAAGTTGCCCTTAGTGTGCTCTTTTGTACTTTCTGCTTGTGGCGTTGTGCCCGAGCTATCAATAGCATTTTGAGTTTCCAGCTTTAGCTGCATTTCTCGTTTTATTTAGTTAGCAGTAGCGTGGCTCAGCCTAACTATATCGTTGTTATTTACTGCTCCTAGAACTAGACTCCTAGCACTAGGATGGGTTAGATGCAGAGAACAATCTTCACTGTGTGTGCTGTGTGTGGCCGTTAAAGAGGGTTTCATCCCTCCCAATATTATATTATTGCTAGTATGCTTTTAAGCGCTGACCATGGTTACTACTGTAACTACGGTTCTATGCCGTGCTGTGCTCTTCTTTAGAAGCTAATTATCTGGTCTTAATTATTTGTGTTATTTGACTTGGACTTGCTGGCTAACATCTTGCATGTTCTGTTGAGCTTCATTATTTACCTCAGCTGGTGAAGGCAGTGCTCTCGCTCCCGCTCCCTCTGCTGGTAACGTGGGTGTAGGACATTTACATCCCTCTTTGTGTTCGGCGAGTAGCATTGCTCTACTCTTTCCGTTCAGCAGGTAGCTGGGGAAGGCTGTGTGTACGCTTGCAGCTTCAGGTTCCGCAGGCCGACTCGGCTCAGGATAGCGCCTTCTTCAGGCATAACCCTGCCCCTGTCACTCTCACTGTTCCTGAGGGAGCTCCATGCATGCTGGAGAGACACCAGGGCCCTCTCCCACTCTGCTGCCATACAGGATCCGGCGAGGGTGGGGCTGGGTCGCTTGCCATCCATTGAGCCTGCCATCGCCTCCCCGATTCTGGCTCCTGATGAGGCTCCAAGGCCTGATGCCAGGTGCCCTCAGCCTCAGTGCAGGGTCACAGACAAACTGCTCTGTGAGGCCTACGACGCAGCGGCACGCATGGGTCGTAACAGGAACTCCCTCTCCCATCTGATGCTGGCTGTCTCTACCTCTCTGCAGCAGGCTCCGGCTGAGCCTTCTTTGCTGGGCCTCAGTGATGCATCACTGTAAGCCTTTGCTCTAATGTCTAGGGAATTGGGACGAGTTATGTCCTTATTGGTGCAGACTCGTCGCCAGGTTTGGCTTGCTCAGTCACCACTGTCGGAGACATGTCCTCCGTAGTGTGCCAGTCGAGCCAGGGGAGCTGTTTGGGGCAGCTGCCCTGGAGGCACTGGAGCGTGCTGCCCAAGCTAGGCAGACCAGGCAGCATTTTCCACCTTCTTCCCACCTTCAGGCTGGGCAAGATGGTGCCTTACATTCAGTTCCTCCGGCTCTTGGGCGGACTGACGGCTGCCTCAGCCGTTGTGCCCTTAGGCCCGCTGTCGCTGCGCCCCATGCAGATGTGGCTGAACAGCTTTCACTTGGACGCCAAGTGGCACAGGCACGGGGAAGTCAGGGTGTCTCAGCGGTGCCTCCACTCTCTGTCCCACTGGAGGGACAGGGCCTATCTTTTGATGGGCGTGCCCAGGGGCGCCATCCCATCCCACCGGGAGACTGTCACTGCAGATGCATGTCTCTCAGGGTGGGGTGCAGTGCGGCAGGGCAGGACTGTTCAGGGTCAGTGGTCTGCCCAGAAGGGTGCACGCCATGTCAACGTGCTAGAGCTTCGGGCTGTGCAGCTTGCACTTTCTACCCCAACTGGGGGGCAAGCACGTGCTTGTTCCTTGGGACAGCATGTACACTGTTGCCCAGACAGCAGTCCCTTCTAGATAGTGGACGTTCTCACTCCACTTTGAGAGTTTATGTGGCTGCTATTTCTGCACGACATGTTCGGGTCAACGGCGCCACGGCGGGGTGCCACAGGTCCCGGTGTCACGTGGGTCACAGGTGACTTTGTTGTTATTGGTACTCGAGCTGTGCATGCACGCGATGGACATATCCAGTGCTGAAGCACCGCCTCTGGCGGTCAGTAGGGACTCATAGAACCGTAGTTACAGACGTAACTATCGTTGCTGCAGCACAGGCAGTATGAGCAAAATAAAGACCTTTTTGAACATTAAAGCATGTGAACATGTCACAGTGATGGCACTATATACAATTATGAAACCTGAATAGCAATAGGGCACCTTCAAAAAAATATATTCAAAAGCAAATGTGTCATTGCCCGCCTTTGACTGATAATTCATTGTGGATATTAAATGTGTTAAAGTTTTCTGACTACATTTTGTTTTGTATAACAAGTTGCAGGATAGGTCCCACTAGGACGTAAAGACATGGTTTGAAAGACTCTGATACATATGATGTCTTATACTCCTATAATTCACAAAGGCATATGATTTACATGTGGTTTTATATTCGAAAAGGCTGAACACATTCACCCTAGTGTCACTGGCCCAAACTAGAGGATAAATATAGAAAGCTACTAGTGATCAACTGGTTAAAAACCAAACCTAGCTTTGTTGATTGTTGAACAGGTGTTTTGGGTCCAGTGGTGCGTATTAGCTAACTGATTCAAATGGTTTTTTCTTCCAAACGTAATATAATAGATTGCAATGATTAAACCATGTATACATTGAGAACTTTTCTGTTGTCAGTTGTTTCTGAAAGGCTTTATATTATGAAAAATCTGGAAAAAGAGCTGTCAAAGTGAACGCATGGTATTATGGTGCGAGATCCTTATTTGGGCCAGATCAGAATCCTTTCCCACAAATGTACAGCTTACTGCTGCCGCCTACATAACAAAGGCCCAACATAACTAGCAGACAAGTTATGGGTTTTGTACTCTAAAAGTTTAAATCACATTTCCATCTACACTGATCTCATGTTTGGCCTTTCTGGAATCCAACTGACGTAAATCCTTGATGGAAGCAGATAACTTTTGTCCCTGTAGATGTATATTTTTGGCAGACAGTGTGCAACCTTCTGTTTCAGCAGTGTCCATGTGTCTGGCAATCTGAGATTTTGCAGCAGTTGAGAGCCTCCCTGCCAGAAGCCTGTTGCTTAAACCATGGGCAGACCGTCCTCAGTTCGTCCGAAGACTGTGGAGATGTCGGCGTCCTGTCTTGAAACACGGACTCTGTCTCTTTAAACATGAATTTTCATCTAACTTATATGCAGAGTTTAAAAAAGGTTCTCTGTGCAATGACATTCCTAATTTGCCTTCCACTCCACGCATACAAGAGAATAAACTCTGTGTGCATTAGGCTATATAATAAGAGATGAGTGCCAACCTTTATGCAGATAGTTGGTAAATGTCTGTGAGTGTGTGGTATATTTTTATATCTGTGTGTGTGAGGTGGAATATTGTAGGGACTGGGGCAGATGACGACATTGGTAACCAGAACTGATTCCAAAAACACAAAGCTCTTCATGCACTAACCTCTTATAATATGTTCCCCTAAGAGTGTGCTGGCTCAACCCACCATAGTCCCACTCCCTAAAAATCTTGTGGAAAACACAGAAAAAACTTATCTGAGCCCAGGGTTCCATTTACGCCCTATTGAAAAAGTGAACCTCCCTGATGGTCTTTGTTATTTGCATGGTTTCCTCTGTAGACCCCAAAACAGTCTGTCTTGTGTATTAATCCACTGGTTTGAAGGTTTTCTGTGACTGCTGCAAAACACCCGCATTTACATTTATCTATCACATGCAGTGTTTATTAATGACATTGTTTTGGAATAATGGACAGCGCTGTTTTTAGGATGCATGTGAGGGACACTGTCCGCCAGGCCCGCCCTATACAGGCCCGCCCTATACAGGCCGATCACGCAGACTGCGTGGAGCCTCACCTCGCGGAGGGGGCCTCAGCTTGTGGAGGGGGCCTCAGCTTGTGGAGGGTGCTTCATTTTGCGGAGGGTGCTTCATTTTGCGGAGGGAGCCTAATCTGAAGCGCAAATGCGGCGCACCTACAGTGTAGGCTCCACTAGCAACCCCCCTCCCCCCCGTCGACGCTCGCGAAACAGAGGGCCTCATCATATAACTTTGCGTGGGGCCACAAGTTGGCCAGGGGCGGTCCTGCTGTCCGTAGTGCTGAAACCAGGCAGAGGAGATCTACAATGACAGACAAACCGAACATGGTTTTAAATGTAGGCTACTTAGCACACTTATTGGTTATAAACAAAGAAAAGGGGTGTGGGGGTAAACAGCTGTTTATTTATGCTCCTTTACTGATGATAAAACATCAAAAATATTGTAGCACTCTGACTATGCTCTATTTTTTATCTGAGTACTCTGATTAATAATGTCTTATTTCATTTTTAAACATTACTCTGTTGTTTTGTTGGGGTACTTCAGCTTTATGGTTAAATAAATTAAAAAAATACCCCCCAGGCTCGTCCAGCCTAGCCTGGGTGAATACTTAGAAAATGATTGTGAAACTACTCAAGAATACTTAAGTACTTATAAAGTCATATTTATGTCTCGATGCATACCTCCCCCAGCACCTTTACGAGTCATACAATTATTTCAGTGGGTGCATGCCATGGGTACCACTTCCACTTTGTATCTTACATGTAAAATGCAGACGGTCCCTGCGCCTGCCTGCAGCTGACAGGTGACAGGTGAACTGGACGCACGAATAAAGTTTGTTGAAATCAACCCGTGGCACTGCTACAAAAAAAGCTTCACGTTGTGTTTGTTTAAACGCATATGCACTTGTTCTCTCCCCCGGTGCTTGACAGAGGCTACAGCGGGATAATAGGTCTGTGTGTCAGCGCAGCTCCCTCCATGTGTTTCCGGGTGGCATCACCTCCCTCCTGCAGCTTCAACAACAGCTACCCGGGGCAGGATCGAGTCACATCTATAATTGATGTTTAATAGCTGAAAGCTAACGCCGAGGACAGCGGAGAGGAGTTATGGCGGCGTCGCTTCTCTCCGAGACCGATATCAGGCACCGGTCCATGGCGGAGGAGGATCCGAACGGGAATGAGCACGGGGCGGCTGCACGCAGCGCGGAGCCTCACTGGGGACAACTCTCCCGGTGAGGACATGTTTATTGTTGTGTTATTGTTGTTGTCACTTGCTTAGTCAGTAATGGGGCTAAAAATGACACATGGTTACGTTATAGGCCTACAACCACAGTGCAACATGATGATGATAAAAGGGGTTGTGGAGAAACTATAGGCTGACACTTTATGACATGTCAGAATTAACTGCCTTAAATAATTGCATTCAATAATGTGAAAGGCCCCTGTCTACAGACAGAAATATAGTTTTCAGTCTGCATCTTACTGAAGCATGTTTGTCCCTGATAATATGTTGGTTATTAAAATCTGCTAGAATTAAGTATGTCTGAATATAACAGTCAATTAGTATTTCTAATTTAACTTTAAAGTGGGCCTCCGAGAAAACTTAAAGGCCTCTGAAAAAAGTCTGTCCTGAGTTCAACATAGGCTACTTATAAACACTCACAACTACATTTTCAGAATGTGTATCCAAACTTACAAGTTATGGCGACATTGGCGAGGTCCAGGAAAGGAAACTTCTGAGTCCTGACTAGGGACAATTGTTGCATGTCAATCCCCATTTATCTCACCTTGTCATAAAATGCCCCAAAAATATCTATTGAAGAATGTTTGTAGTAATTTAATTGTTTTCTAAACCCAGTAAAAAATCCTTTGCTTTTTGTCAATAGAGTGGTGCGGTGTAGTATTTCTGTAGGCCTACCCGGAAGTAACCATCACAAGTGGTTCCTTTGACAAAAAGCAATGTGATTTTTCAATTTGATTTAGGAATGTTGCTGAAAATAGGCTCTGTGGCAAACACGGATACTTACAATCGCTAGAAATTAAAAGCTATTGTTAGGCTATAAAAAAACTAAATCATGGTGTCATCACTTAAAGGAGCAGTAGGTACGTTTGAGAAACCGCCTCGGCTGCACAAAAATTCCAAAGTACAAATCCGAAAAGAATCCGCCCCTTCCTTCAGACTTCCTACAGAGCACCTCCTCCAACACACATGAACGCGCACAAGATCATGATAATGAATGTAAAACAAATGTATAACACAGTTATTGTCAGTGCTTATATTTTTGAAGCTAGCATGTTTGTTTTGTGAAAATGTATTACAAATGTTACGTCTGGCTGACGAGAGCAGGCTGCGGTAACGTTACATATCAGCTCGGTGTGCTCCGTAAATAGTCGCCATAGTTGAAAAGCAACTCCGATATTGACTCTGGTTTGACTTCTCCTAGTTTCCACTTTCTTTTTCTTCATAATTTGCTCCATTACAGTTTTTCTTTTGCGACTGGTAGACGATGTTCAAGCAAACTCTGCCGTGATGAACGCGTCCTCCTGCAGAGCTCAGCTCCGCTGCAGGAGGACTGACCCCCTGATCCCACTGGGAGCGTCTGCGCTGCGTTACGTTGTGGCTGTGCCGTGCTGCGACCTCCTCCTGCGTCGTAACCCACCAGGCGCGTTTCAAAACGTTGCGGAAGAGGAGCGTCATATGTGCAGCCTCGCAGTTGTTGTTGATTTTGGAATATTTCCTGGACATTTGTACTTCTACAAGTAGGCTACGTAGTTACATGGTTTATGTTTGTGTCTGTTTAAATCGTGTTTATTGTTGTTATTTCCTATTTTGTTGTGTTGTAGACTACAGACAAAGTTAATAATAATTGTAATATCCCAGTTATAAACGACATGAATCAAAGATATGTTGCTGTATTTTAGTGGTAAAAAAATGCATTCATCATCATAATTATTCTATATATATAATGTACACAGTGCCTGTAAACCGGAGGAGAACGCTGGCATTTCTCCTCCTACTTGAAAGACTACGGAGGGATAGGGGCTGCAAAATTAGTTTGTGTGTGTGTGTATATATGCTATATATGGTCTGAACGTTCCACTTCCTGCCTGCCCGACATTACCTTACGGCTGCGCCGCGTCAAAAATAGGATTCATCCTATATTTTAGAAATTCCTTGCGGCGAGGAGCTTCTGGGACGCTTCGAGTCGTGGCGTAGCGTGGCGTAGCGTGGCGTAGCGGGTCTGGTGGAATAGCACCCATTGACTAGAGTGGCCGCGATCGCTAAAAACCCCGCGGCGCAGCCGTAACGTGGCGTAGACGCTCCCGGTGGGATCAGGGGGTGAGCGAGGAGCTCACGGGAAACACGCCCAATAACGGCGCGCAATGACTGCACGAGTGTGTGTGTGTGCACGAGATTGAAGGCTGACAGACAGGTCGGCCAACCAGTTATTTTAGCCGGCCCGGCTAAAAGAATTGGTCGTAGTTTTTACAGTATTACGGCTTCCACAGATGAATTTTTTTTATGGATTTTAGAATATTCATTGCTATCAGGATATTAAGAGCATTCCATGGAATATAACAAAAAGTGTATCTCGAGCCGGTTTCTCAAACTTACCTACCCCTCCTTTAAGCTAAAGGCGGCCTTATGTTTGTCGTGGAATATTTACTGACGTGTTTTATGTGAAAGAGAAAAACGTGTACATCTCTGAAGCTTGTGTTAACCACAGACAATATTTCAGGCATAACCACAAACATGTTCATTAAACTGTTGACTTCGAACCCGGAGTGCTAAGACTTGGTAGATTTTTCCGGATAACTCTGGCTTTTGCTTTTCCTGTCTGCTAACACCTTGTATTGATGTTAATAAACATTTAATAGCAGCAGAATATATAAGGCTCAATAGAGTGGTGCAGTGACGCGTCCTAAAACCCGGAAGTAAGCTGCGCATGGGTTCCCTCGACAAAAAAGCAATGGGATTTCTCCATAGGATTTTGGAAAATAGCTGGAAATAAAGTCTGTGGAAAACGAACCTGTTAGATAAATGCACGTTTTGTTCAGCCGGATAATATCCACATGTCTACCCTACTTTTATAATTTTCAAATCATAAATCTAATCGATAGATTTATGATAGATAGATTCAACCCATGCGCAGCTTACTTCCGGGTTTTAGGACGCGTCACTGCACCATTAGGTGTTGCTTTGTGGTAAT